>JARSSU010048863.1:0-35021 GCA_029619165.1 Eurosta solidaginis
AAATGTATACCGGCTACTCCTTAGTTTGCATTTCAAAGGCATAACCCTGGGCCGAGTATCAGCTGCGCAATCCGCAGTGAGCTAGAAGTAGAAATGTCAAAGCAGCTAAAAAACAGTGCCAATTAGCTAATGTCCTTCCACCACATGTATGGTTCCTCGAAGATGAAACTGTTTAGATAGTTGAGGCATTTTTTTCAAGCTCGCTTGCAAAAAAAGTAACTATTATCATTATGTAGCAGATAAATCAATAGTATATCGACCGTCGATGTCTTGGGGAGGCTATCTTTCTGCTGCTGTCTTTACAACGGTTGCATCCCAAAAAAACTCATATTTTTTATCGTTTTCGACAAATATGCATAAACTTTTCGTAAGCATGTCTCTAAACGATGACACGATAAACATATACACCTTTCTAAAGAATTTTCAAGTTCAGTTACCAGTTTGAGCAACAAGACACCTCACGGAATACATTTTTCTAGTGACTCAACCTTGTCTGTGCCGATTCAGAATCCACAATTTGTGGGTCAGTTCATTTACTAACCGACTCGCCATATTTTTAAAGTGCAGCCCGATTATATTATTATGTAACCTCAGGTGTGATACGTGATTAATAAATGCAAAGCGCGATAATCTCCGAAGATATTTTAGGCCGAGCTTCTCTTCCAATTGCGTCATGCTCCTTTTAATTTTTCCTGCAAATTGGCGGGACGCGACCTATGTACATATTTTTACACCGACTCCGAACGGCATCTGCAAGGCAGATGGGTTTTCACTGAGAAGCTTTTCATGGCATAAATACACTCGGAGCGTTTGCCAAAGACTTCCGAAGGCGTCTCCGATTAGCAAGTTTTTTCAAGTCTTTATGTTACTTTGCCCGGGAGTTCAACCCAGGACCATCAGTGAGGTAGGCGGACCACGCTACCACCACATTATGGCGGCCGTCAACCTTAGTTAAATTTGGTTGAACTGAAAAATTTTTTTGAAAACTTTTCTCCCCCCAGCCAGCATTTTTTGAAAATTTTTATCAAAAAATATTCAAATATCATACCCCCAGATGATTGAAAACGTTCAAATTTAAAAGTATTTTTTATTCGAAAATCAATGTTTCGTCGGGAGAAAAATGTACATTAAATGTGATTGTTCTTGAATAATGATTTATGATTCATATTTCTAAACACTTTTTATTCATCTTTTTATCATACTTGATATTAGTGGAAGATTGTACTTTAGTTCTTTTGGAATAACATTTGATTACTTTTCACAGTCATTTTTTGATCACATTTAAGAACATTTTTCAATCATATTAAATGATGGTTTGGAATCATTTGTGAATACAATTGTGATTCATTTTTCCATCATATTTAATACATAACTAAATACTATATAAAGATCATATTTTATCAGTGGGTGAAAGCATCCGGAAGCTCGGAAGTAAGCTTTTTGAACCGCAGGTAGTAATTAACTTGACCGTTGTACACACACACGACTACAACATCCAACATCATCTATAATCATCATCATCATGGTAACGATGTCACTTTAAAAATCAATATTTTACTATGTCTCATATCATTCTTTGAATATAACTTGATGTTTTTGACAATCATAGCTCATGGAGGATGTTGAAGCCGGGTCCAGGCGTGTCAATCAAGCTTAACTTACCAGCGGTTCAAACAGCTTACAACTTCCGTACATCGGTTCCATCCAGTATGTCTTTTCTGGAAAGCCGCATCTAGAGAAATGCTGGAAGATATCTAGTAGGAGCAGCATTTATATTACTTTTAGTCTTGAATATGTTTTGTATATTTGTAATTTTTTTGGATTTTATGATTGAAAAAATGTGAGCTAATGACGAAAAATCAGATTTTCAATGAGAAGTATAGTTTTAACAAGTAAAAAATTCATCATTTATTCAAGAAAGGTAGTCTGCAAAGATTAAGAAAGTTGATTGAAAAATGATTTTAAATTTTTGATCACCGAAGGTAAAGAAAGTAAATTCAAAAATGATTCCGAAATTGTGATTGAAAAATTGTTCTCAGTTATTGATCATCAAAAGCAAACAAGTTTTATTATTCTCTATGTTCATTTTTATAAAATCTTAAAATTTATTCGTCAAAGTTATTCGAAAATGATTTCAAAAAGTGATCGAAAAATGATTTTCAGTTTTTGATCATTAAAAGTAATCTTATTTTATTATTTATTTTGTTCAACTGTATGAAAACTCAGTATTTATTCGCAAGGAGAAATCAAATTGTATTGATATGAAGGAAAGTTCAAAAATTTATCATCTAAATGCTGTGTGGGCCTCTACGTATTAAAAATTAGCAATAGCAGCTGTATATTTCCATACATAAAGATTTCACCCACTACAACTTCCGTAATAAAATGCAGATACCCAAAACAATGGGTGAAAATACAGAAAAAATTTTGTGTCATAAAAAACTTGTCAAAATATTTGTACCAGAAAGTTTTTAATGCACATTGCCTTATGTCTACCTCACGCAAATTTTACGCATACAAATTGAGTTTAACTAAGTTTATGGATCATAAACTTCATATTATATGGCAAGCAGAAAAAGGTCTGTTCCTTTAATTGTTAGAATTAGGGTGAACATATTTTCCAGACAGTTGGAAAAGTCACAGAAACAGCATTGGAAATAGTATTCGATAATAGGGTGGAAATTCAAGATAGACAGAAGTAATAAACAAAATGTCTGTTTTTCAAAGTAAAATCGCTAGATACTTACCATCTCCATGAAAAGTGTTTGCTAGAAACTCAGCTAGACTGAAGTTAGTAGAGCTTGATTTTTTTCATTCGAATTTTTACGAAAAAAGATATCTGAAGATGTTTACAAGAGATCTTTATTCGGAAAATATTTCTGAGTGAAGTTTGACATATCTAAAGCCTTTTATACTGTAAAATGAGATATGATCCTATAACATTTTAGGATTATACGCCTCAGAGATATTTGTACTACTCTCCTTCCTGTACTAAAGTAGAAAACCGCAACAAAATATTTGGATCAATGAAGTTGATGCGTTAAAAGCCAAGGAGAAAAGTAGTTTAACAAGCTGAGATACCGCCAAAGAAGAGAACATAGAGCCGATAGCCAATTCCCGTTCATGTCTTCTGAGCATCATCTCCAACGAGATCACAATCATAATCAGCCAACAGTTTTTTCATAGATGGACGGACAACTGTCATTTCACGGTACATCAAAATGTTAAAAATGGCAGTTTAAAGTACTGCGAGGGGACTGAATTGGAACTGGTTCAGCGATAGTTCGGAACTAGAGAGAGTCCCTGCCGGATACTTTCTTATATTCATTCTTTCATACCTAACCACTTTCCTCTCCTTTTCATCTCCTCCTTACTTTCCTACCTCTTTATCTCCATTGTTATTCCTCCTCAACATCACCTCCAATCTCTCTATATCTCCCATTGTTACTCCTCATCAGTCACCTTCTCTAGTTCCCTCTTTTTATTCCACTTCTTCCTCTGCTCTGCCCCAGGATGTCCCTTTCTTTGGTCAGTGATAAAGAAATTGCGAAATTTCGCAAATATTGGTAGGAAATTTGGACGTGATGTACGCATAAATTATTTATGCTACATTTGGGGCATTCACAGTTTCGTATTACCTAGAAGGTTTATATAATTGCTCCAATTTCAATCAGTTTCTTTAACCCAACAACTATCATCTCTAAGCCGATACTAAGCAGTCACTTGTATCTACATAAACAAATCAATCATTATGTCTACACATATGTACATACAGCAGCGGAGAGATACCCCCAAAAGTATGCAATCATCAGCAAAGTAGTTCTCATACATACACATGCATATATCTGAGATACTCACAAAAGTATGCAATCATCGGTGGAAGTATTACTCACATAAACACGCGCATATGGCTATGCGAGAAGCTATAAACGTGCATCTGTAGTTTATAGATATTAAATTTATAGCTGGTAACTAAGTAGTAAATTTTAGAAGAAGAAACGCCTAGAAGTATACGAACGAGACAGCAGAGAGTATAAAAGGAGAGAAAGCTGAGTAAGAAGAATCATTTTGATTTAAGCACGCTATTGGTTGCGAAGTATAAGTGTTATTGTGAAGTAGTCTAATAAACACCAAGCTCCTCCTGGAACTTGGTGGTGGGGAGGGAGGGGATGGCCTGAAGATTTAATGTGGCCACATAAATCGTTCCGGAGATGGTCGGTCTAGCACATTAATGGTGCTGTGGTACCGGAGCGTACCGCATCTGTATCCGGAAAAGGACCATCACATCAATAACACTCCCCAAATCCTTCAGGGAGCAACCTTATCGCAACAAGAACAACAACAACCTAGAAGTCGGATTTGTATTTCTTTCCTGCTCGTTGCCAGAATTTACCGGAGCGATACCCGGCAAGGGACCATTATTATTGAATAAATTACCCAAAACCTTCAGGGAGTGTTTTTATTGCTACAAAAAGAAAAAGTATATGTTAGTTATTATCTCTGTAGTCTATGAATTTTAACACACTAAACGGTTCTATCCACATATAAAGAAAACGTTCAAGAAAGAAATGTGTACTTGGAGTACTTTCTTTTGCATGAAATGGTAGTGGCCGAGAAAATTATACATATCTCTTAATTCTCTGAACGGCGTCACTTCTCTGCAAGACTCAAAAGTAAGACCCAGCAATACATCGGAAGCAAATGTACCAAAATTAACATATGCAAACTGAAAATACGCTAAACTAAAGGACAATACATATAATATATCAAAAAGAGAAAAATAAATCATCTACTTAACCAGAATTGGAAATTCCAGCCAGGTCCGTATTACGTTTTACCATCAGTGACTGAAAACTATTTTCACTCAAACGATAACTATGCAACTGTCAAACTATTTCTAAATATTATAATAAGTTAAGGCCGCGTCAAAGAAGATTTTTGATGCAGCACCCTGCGCTGAGATGATGAGTAGATTGCATGTATTTGCAAGGAGAGCAACAAATAGCGCATCACCAGCGTCATCTGCCATCAAAAAGTAGCCAACTTTCAACTTTTGTTGCAAGCAAAGCATAAGAAGAAGAATTTGGCACGTGTTTAGGCCTTCAGACTTTGCAAGTGTAATTTTTTCCCCACTACCATTTTTCACAATTTAACAAACGAATAGGAGGCAAAATATGTTAGCAAGTATTTTTCTTGTATAGTAAGAATATTTTTAACAGTGCTTCGCGAATGTAAATGGTCAAGGCGAAATAAGTTTCAACTGCTAAATCTGAAGTTTTGTTATATTTATAAACGCAACATTTTTTTGCTTCTGTATCAAAACTGATGAACATGAGAAATTTCATTGTGACGCGGCCATTATGGGTCTATTGAGTACTAATTGTCACTATTTCACATATGCCATTTATCGATCACGGATCATAAAACATAAAACGGTCCCAACTGATTTAGTTCTGTTGAATTAAGTAAAAAAAAACCAATTTTAAATGAAATGAGAAAATTGAATGTTAAAACAATTTATTAAAGCTAATAATATTAATTAAATATTGACTAATAAAATGTGCTCCCTCACAGAAAGAGTGTACGATCTGGGTAAATAGTTATATAGGCCCGTAATCATATTCGATGACTAAAATACTCTTTAATTAAAATCTTTCCTAAATTAAAAATGGGGTTTAAAATTTTGGTCTGTCATAGAAATATTAAACATAGTTTTCAGCTAAAATAAGCATGGACAGGCTATCCACTCATACATAGTTTATACAGTTTGTAAGAATGTTGTAAAGAAGAGTTGTTTGCATTAAGACAGATGTGACGGCGAAAATGATGCAAACCTTAAATGTTAGGTGGCCCTAACCGTTAAAGGAATGTCTCAGTTGTGTTGTTAGTGTAGAAATAAGATAAACTGAATTAAGCAAGGAGACAAATACAAGCAGGATAGCGTAGTGGTTAAGGCAACTGCAGTCTCACCGTGTGATTCGCGGTTCGAATATCGGTGAAACCTTTGATAACATTCCGAAATTGCCTGACAATGAATTCGTGGCGGTTTTCGAAATGGTACATTCGAGTTTACGTCAAACTACTTATATGAATGGTATTACATGCCTTCATATGTGCATAACATTTTAGTGCACGGAGCTTCAATAATAAACATTTTGGTTCTATTCCTATTGGAGAGTTGTCCGAAGAAGCCGCTGAGTCCAGAAACAAAGATTTTAGAGCATATCGTCGAGACCAGGCAAGAAAAATTAGCCGCAAAGCCACAAATGAGGACATTTTAAATAATTTGTTAGTTACTTCTGACCCATTTATTTCATCGAGGAGATCGAAATTACCTAGTAAGCATGAGGAAATATCCGACGAAGTGAAATCTCTACTACTCCTACCGCAAAACCTCGACTATGATACAGAAAGCTAAATATTTTAGTTTCTCAATTTTATTGGGTACGAATATACATACTACATATGAAACGCAACATTTACTTAAAATAATAAAAATTGTGGTCATATACATATATGTATATTTGGAGATTTCATAGACTATTGACCGATCGAATAATTTTTGCTTTTAATTACTCTTTTGGTACTAACGAACAAACTGGAATAGTAAGCATCATATAAACAAAAAAAAATTACGAACAAGCTGGAATAGCCTTTTTGGGATTGTTAAATGTAAATTCAATATAAAAAAATTAAATGTATAATACGAATTATCAAATATTTTTTTAAGAGTTGTTTAAGACTTTATGAAAAAATACTCATATATAAAAACGTCATGTAATGAGACTTAAAATCGATCCCCATTAAAGTTTTTGTGTTATTAACTAATATTTTTTGCATTTCCGTAAGTCCACTGAAAGCCAAATCCACACCACTGTGTGGCGGCCGCCGTGTGGTGGTGGTAGCGTGCTCAACTTACCACACCAAAATCGTGGTTTACGCCCCGGGCAAAGCAACATAAAAATTTTAGAAATAAGTTTTTTTCAATTAGAAGAAAATTTTTCTAAGCGGAGCGGCCCCTCGGCAGTGATTTGGCAAGCACTCCGAGTGTATTTCTGCGATGAAAAGCTTCTTAGTGAAAACTTATCTGCATTGCAGATGCCATTCGGAGTCATAAAACATGTAGGTCCCGTCCCGCCAATTTGTAGGAAAAATTAAAAAAGGAGCACGACGCAAATTCGAAGAGCAGCTCAGCCTAAAATCTCTTCAGGGATTATCGCGCCTTACATTTATTCATTTTACTACGTTGCGAATAACGTTTTAAAATACTAAATTTAGCTTTACTGAGAAACTAATTAGGGCAGAGCGCCATCTATTAACTACTATTGGGATATATGCGCTAAACCATCCTGAAATAATTCAGAACTCATCGCGTCAATTTGAATTCATTTGGTTAAGCCATATTTGATTCTATATGCCTCACACATGCACAGTTTTGATTCCCAATAGTTAATAGATTTGTTTAACGCTAAAAATACTTCAGGTGCTATACGGATCACCTTAATGTACGAAAATTTATATACTCATGCTAGCATAATTACTTATTTCTACTTAATAAAATAGGTGCAAAATTAAAAATGAATAAAACAAAAGCTAAATAAAATGAACTCTGTACATACACACATGGGCACTTTTAACAGTAGCTTAGTATAAAAACAGAGTGAGTATTAAATTGGCGAAGCAAAAGCAATAAAAATTATAAAAAGCTTAAACAGAAAATAACACTTTTTTATAACACATAATTATTGTTAATAAATCATCAATTTAGTTATAAAGAGTAGCTGCGGTAAAATCAACAAAAACAACTCATATTTAGCTTTTTTGGAATTGCTGAAGCATATTTTAAGGCGCTTAAACTTATTGGGCAGAAAAATATTGGTAAATATTATAGAAACAGAATTTAATTAACTTCTAATTTAATATTTGCATAAAATTTGCTGAGTTACACACTTAAATTGGTTTAACCTTCAATAGTTCTTCAAAATTAATGTCATTAAAGTACTTCGGGTCAAATTCGCCTCCAGTAGAATATTTATTTGTTTCTTTATATCATTTATGGTATACTTATAGGCAAAAATCCGCTATCTTTTAGTATGATTTATTTTCTATGGTAACTTTTATCTTCACAAAACAGGTTTCGGGAATGGAAAATCTCCGTCTGCTATGTTAGAATTAATATTATGTAAGCTTAACTTTATGCTATTTGAAGAATCTGCAAATAATTGTTATTGCTCAAAATTTAAACCAGAAACATCATACTACGTCCCGATAGCATATATTTATGGGGTCATATAGGGACTATTTCCAGGACCATTTTGAAATCATTGTTCATGGACTCTTCGAGGATAGTTTTGGGAACATTTCGAGACATTTTATGGTAATATTAGGGACAATTCCGGGACTATTTAGAGACAATTTCAGGGTTGTTTTGGCTTTCTTTCAGGATTTTCTAGACACTATTTCTAAATACTTTTATAACGGTCCTCGCGCTACTACTATTATGAGCTGGCTGTGAGAACGGGATCTGCAAAGCAGATGAATCTGAAAAAATAAGTTAAGACGAAAAGTTATCGAGCTGTTATTATTATCGGTTTATTATCGGCTTGATATCGATACAAACTGTTATCTAAGAGTTTCCAGGATATTATTGATGAGTTTCCGACATATTATCAGTTTATAATCGAAAAAGTATCGATTGGTTATCGAAAAAATATCAGTTTGCTATCGACTTGTTATCGAAAAAATATAGAATTTTGACCGTAAACTTAACGATTTAAAGATTTTTTATCTAAAGTTATCAATTTGTTTGAAAAGAGAGGAATGTTGAGTCATGACTGGTATTCTGACTGGCCACTGCCTTCTGGCGTCAAATGCATTTTAATTAGGGTTGGTCAGTGATAGCCGATTAAGTGCGGTTGGATGAGGAAACGATAGAGCAAGTGCTCACGCCTGCGCATGCCAGGCTAAGACTCCAGCTATTAGGAGTTATACAGCTGTAAGGTCTAGCAGCAATGACATAGGTCCTGGTTTTTCAGTTTGGTCGTTAACAAACTTCTGCTAACACTATGAACTCATTCAATCTATGTGAGGCCCTCACAGACCGGTCAGTTCAACCTTACCTAACCTAGCCATTGATCAAATTTGGCCTTGTTACCAGTTCGCTGAAAGCAAACAAATTCAGAAAAATAAACTCCGTGTAATGAAATAACGTGTATTACAACAATGACAGCAGTGGCAATATCAACCATGTCCAAATACTTGGGGAAGAAGCGCTAAACACTTCCCACGCTCATTACGTAATATTTCAGTTTTCATCAAACACTATCGGTCACTCGTGCCCACACTGTCTACCATACCCAATATACTACATACATAGTTCTATTCTAATGCTGTTCATTTTCTAATTTTATCATGATCTTGTTATTCTAACATAATTATTCGAAAATCAACTAAATTGTATGTAATAAAACAAAAAACACAGCATAAAGGGTATGCATAAGTAATGTTGTATAATTAAATATTCACTGACCTAACCCCGCTGTTTCATAGGTAAGCTGCACGTGATACCTACATATGATAGTTCAAGAGTGATTGTGTTCTATGTGCTCACCCCTTTCATTGGTATTGTTGTTACTATGCCATGTTTAACTACTTCACTACTATTTAGTTTAATTCTTTATTTTTTATATTTTTATACCTTTCATGAAAATGAAATGGTATATTAATTTCGTCACGAAACCGAAAATTGTAAGTCCTTAAAGGAAAATAGATAGACCCACCATTAAGTATACCGAAATAATCAGGTTGAAGAGCTGAGTTGATTTAGCCATGTCCGTCTGTCCGTCTGTCTGTTTGTATGCAAACTAGTCCCTCAATTTTTGAGATATCTTGATAAAATTTGGTGAGCGGGTGTATTTGGGTGTCCGATTAGACATTTGTCGGAACCGACCGGATCGGACCACTATAGCATATATCCTCCATACAACCGATTTTTCAGAAAAAGAGGATTTTTGTAATATCTTACCCAATTTAACAGATTGAAGCTTCAAACTTCACCATATACTTTCGTATATTGCACATATTGTTGCCTGAAAAAATTGATGAGATCGGTCGTATATATAGTATATATCCCCCACAACCGATTGTTCAGATAAGGAACTTTTCGTAATTACTGCCCTATTTTAAGAGCTAGAGGCTTCAAATTTCAACGAATGCTTACGTATATAGCATATATTGTTGTCTGAAAAAATCATAAAGATCGGTGGTATATATAGTATATATATGGTGGTATATATAGTATATATATATATATTTTCGCTAATTTTAGCCCCATTTTAACAGCTAGAAGCTTCAAATTTCACCGAATACTTACGTATATAGCATATATTGTTGTCTGAAAAAATCATAGAGATGGGTTGTATATATAGTATATATCTCATACAACCGATTGTTCAGATAAGAAACTTTTCGCAATTTCTACCCCATTTTAACAGCTATAAGCTTCAAATTTCACCGATTGCTTACGTATATAGCATATATTGTTGTCTGAAAAAATCATAGAGATCGGTTGTATATATAGTATATATCTCATACAACCGATTGTTCAGATAAGAAACTTTTCGCAATTTCTACCCCATTTTAACAGCTATAAGCTTCAAATTTCACCGATTGCTTACGTATATAGCATATATCGTTGTCTGAAAAAATCATAGAGATCGGTTGTATATATAGTATATATCTCATACAACCGATTGTTCAGATAAGAACTTTGCGCAATTTCTACCCCATTTTAACAGCTATAAGCTTCACATTTCACCTATTGCTTACGTATATAGCATATATTGTTGTCTGAAAAAATCATAGAGATCGGTTGTATATATAGTATATATCTCATACAACCGATTGTTCAGATAAGAAACTTTTCGCAATTTCTACCCCATTTTAACAGCTATAAGCTTCAATTTCACCAAATGCTTACGTGTGTAGTACATATTGTTGTCTGAAAAATCATTGAGATCGTTGTATATATAGTATATATCTCATACAACCGATTGTTCAGATAAGAAACTTTTCGCAATTTCTACCCCATTTTAACAGCTATAAGCTTCAAATTTCACCGATTGCTTACGTATATAGCATATATTGTTGTCTGAAAAAATCATAGAGATCGTTTGTATATATAGTATATATCTCATACAGCCGATTGTTCAGATAAGAAACTTTTCGCAATTTCTACCCCATTTTAACAGCTATAAGCTTCAAATTTCACCGATTGCTTACGTATATAGCATATATTGTTGTCTGAAAAAATCATAGAGATCGGTTGTATATATAGTATATATCTCATACACCGATTGTTCAGATAAGAAACTTTGCGCAATTTCTTCCCCATTTTAACAGCTAGAAGCTTCAAATTTCACCGAATGCTTACGTATATAGCATATATTGTTGTCTGAAAAAATCATAGAGATCGGTGTATATATAGTATATATCATACAATCGATTGTTCAGATAAGAAACTTTTCGCAATTTCTACCCCATTTTAACAGCTATAAGCTTCAAATTTCACCGATTGCTTACGTATATAGCATATATTGTTGTCTGAAAAAATCATAGAGATCGGTTGTATATATAGTATATATCTCATACAACCGATTGTTCAGATAAGAAACTTTGCGCAATTTCTTCCCCATTTTAACAGCTAGAAGCTTCAAATTTCACCAAATGCTTACGTGTGTAGTACATATTGTTGTCTGAAAAAATCATTGAGATCGGTGGTATTTATAGTATATATCTCATATAACCGATTGTTCAGATAAGAAACTTTCCGCAATTTCTGCCCCGTTTTAACAGCTAGAAGCTTCAAATTTCACCAAATGCTTACGTATATAGCATATATTGTTGTCTGAAAAAATCAGAGATCGGTGGTACATATATTATATACCCCATATAAACTGTATTTTTTTGCCCCTTTTTTACGGCTAGAAGCTTCAAAATTCAAAACATTTCATCAAATAGTTACGTTTACGTCATATATTGTTGAAATACGTGATTCGTAGTCATAGTTTTTACACGCAGACCACAAAAAACCTGAAACTTTGCATCCTCACACAAAGCACCTACCTATTTTTTTTTATATTTATCTTAAAAATCGTTTAGGTATGTAGATCTGTTCACTAGATATTTCTTATCTTATACATCCGATTATTCGTAGATTACGAACGGGATAAGTTTATTGTTCAGCCTCATTCATGAAAGATATGAAGTCTTCGGCATAGCCGAAGACAGTCCCGTCCTTACTTGTTTTATTTACTTTTTTATGTACTCTGGCGCGTTGGCATCTCATTAGCCATGCTCGGTTGACCACCTGTGAGCATTATGCTCGTTCCGCTGACCAACTAACGACTCAATGTTCCGCTATTTTACAACAAAATGTAGATTTTTTGTTTAAGATTTACATTTTTGTTGTTACTAGAACTTGTTTAGATAAAATTTGAATGTGTTTAAACTTTATTTAGAAAAAGTATAACCATGAAGCGTTGACAAGTAAAATATTAATAAAAACAAGCAAGAAAGGCTAAGTTCGGGTGTAACGGAACATTACATACTCAGCTGCCAAATTACAGCTTGCAAAACTTTTAAATTACGATGTATATTGGAATGATTTTCTGTCATCCCTTGTCAAATTTGGTTTCGAGATAAACCGGTTTCGGCGTTGTGCCATCATCTTTGAGAACGAAAATCGACACTGACGAACGAACAAAATCGATACTGAAATCACGAAACCAAATTTGACAAGGGATGACGAAAAATCGTTCCAATATACATCATTTATCTACCCTGTCAGAAAATCAACAAAACAAAATAAGTCTTTTAATTACCTTCTTTTAAAAGTGGTCGGTGCCATGCCCATTATCCAAAATTTTACTAATTTTCTATTCTGCGTCATAAGGTCAACACACCTACCAAGTTTCATCGCTTTATCCGTCTTTGGTAACGAATTATCACACTTCTTTGGTTTTTCGAAATTTTCGATACCGAAAAAGTGGGCGTGGTTATAGTCCGATTTCGTTCATTTTTAATAGCGATCTGAGATGAGAGCCCAGAAACTTACACACCAAATTTCATTAAGATACCTCAAAATTTACTCAATTTATCGTGTTTACGGATAGACAGACGGACGGACATGGCTAAATGAATTTCTTGTTTCGCCCAGATCCTTTTGATATATAGAAGTCTATATCTATCTCGTTTAGTATATGCCGTTACGGGGTACCGTTATGCGAACAAAATTAATATACTCTGCTCAGCTGTGGTTCAAGCAGCTCACTACTTCCGGTCGCTTGCGGCAAAGTATCCTTTGGGATAGCCAATGAACATCCAATTGGTGGGGAGCTGATATGATACGGCGACAACATAGCTAAGCCACTCCGTCGTAAACGGTTTAAGTCTAAGCTGGGAGACTTTATCAGCAGCGTCTTATCACCATAACGTGGGGCTGCAAGCGGTCACCTGTCTTGCATCAAGCGGCTCGCTATATAAACGTTTATCATAAATTCCTCATTCCGGCTAAGCGGTTTGTAGGTAGGCTTGGGACCTGCCACCTAAAATTAGACTTCATCGAAGATCCGGCCAAAATCTCGGATGAAAAAAAAATCCCGGCAGACATTATAGGGCTTACAATTTAAGGGCATGCACCTGGAATGTCCGTTCCCTTAATGGGATTGGTATCGGTTTCCCGCTGGTTGATGCCATCATGAAAGCAAAAGCCGACATCACCGCCATCCAAGAAATGCGATGGATGAAGCAAGGAGAAAAAATTAAAATTGTGACATCTATTGGAGTGGTCATGCATATACAATTTTTTAATATCGCATGCATCTGCGCCTATGCACCCATGGAGGTAAAGGACGCATTGTACGAGTGCTTATAACTCACATACGAGCGCTGTTCCCGCCATTATAAAAAAAAGTCGTAGCTTTAGCGTCAGGGTCGGCAAAAGGACCTGCTTACCACCACACTTTTGGAAAGTTCAGTCTCCGCACTGATACCTCCCCTAACGGACTGTGACTGATCGACGTCGACGATGTTCGAAATGTGGTCATAGCCAGCACCAGGTTTAAGCCTAAAGAAATTCCATTGCTTCAGATGTGCGCAAGATTTGAGATTCCAACATCAAGTAGAATCAATATTTTGTCGTGGCCCACATCCGCGCCTACCCGTTTTCTGGATGAACAAAATAACCCGAAGGAATACATGAGATACCCCAGAAATCACAAAAAAGCACCTGATGTGATGAAGCATACCACAGAACAGTACTCCGTCAACAACAGCACGTTACTACGAGACCTAAAAGGATCTATGTCCTAAAAGGTGGTCAGCGAATTACTGCAGTAGTCCGCAGGCATCGGTACAGAAACATCTAAATATTTCCTACCAGAAGAAGTCACTATTGCTCCCTGTGCTGGGCTATATTTTGAAATAATGAGTACTATTGTACATCCATGTCGATGACATAACACTACGGGCTGTCAGATACCCAAAAATATTAAACGTGACCCTCGATAGAGATCTACACTTCCACGAACATACACCCACGATTGCATCTAAGTTACTCGAAAAAGTAATCGAAAAAACAGATCATCCGATCTTTTGCAAACAGCACAAAAACAAAGAAATGCTGCTAACTTATAGAGCACTTGGCCAGCCACTCACGTGCCACATTTGCCCCGCATGATTGAGGTACTTAAGAGACACAAGCTAGAGAAGCTGCAGACCTGCCAAACACTGTAATTCAGAACCGCCACAGGATGTCTCCTTATAACACCTATCATCAAAATGGAACATGAAATGCTGAACAAACATTTCTGCTATGCTCGGTACTGCGGGAGTCTTTTATTCCTGGGAGCGCGTACGCAACGAACAGCGCATACATTATAGACTCGCACAAAGAGTAGGGAATCGAATCATCTTTTTGAAAGAAAAATATACGTCTGAGTGTGAAAAGCTAGAGCTACTAGCCGATAGGAATAATCCCCCAAAAGAACTCTATCCCCAGTTATTTCACAACATATTATCGTCTTTACTCCTCACTTGGTTGCAAAAGCCATAGAAGTGCACGACACTTGTATAACCAACAAAAATCTGCTTTCCAGTCCCTCTCATCATCACTACTTCAATATCAAATTTACTATTGCGCACTAAATTATTTTCAGCTTTGAACGCAAAATGTTCATTAAATTGAGTTTAAATGTTGAAATACGCTGTCAACACTAATTTCTGGGATTTTATGCATGCAAAACACTTAAAGCATAGAAGAGTTTTGTGAACTGAGTGCTAATGCAAATGGTAATCCGATATGTAAATAATTGCTCATTCCACTTTAGATGAGCGGTAAGCCAACATACCAGTACTGTTATTTGTTGAAACACCCTTTAGCAAACATATTCAAATGTCTTTCTACATCTTTGCGAGCATACCCACAGAATTGTAAAGGGGTTGTTTATTTTACTATACCAAAAAATTTAGGAACTGCTAAAACCGCGTGCTTCATGGCTTAGCTTAGATTGGGTTAAGAGCGCGTGCATAGGAACTTCCCACACTTCCACTGGGAGATATTTTTGTCCGCTTAGAATGCCCTCCGTGAATGTCCGCAGAAACATTCGTCCAACCAGATTACTTCCTAGTAGTCCTTAACACGCTTTCCCTGATGAACTTAAGAAAGAGCGAAAGGTCCACCTTCAAAATCTCTGCCAGGTTGTCCTTGACCTTGCGTCCAGAAATCTTAGTACTATTGTTTGCAGTTTTGGGCAACGCCAGAGAAAGTGATGAATCGTATCCTAACCCTAATAGCTTCTGCAGAGGAGCTCGTTGGTATGCGCCACCATCGGAGCATAGGTGTAATAGCGCAATGACCTGTGATGAAACCCGCACGTACCCTCACCATAGATTTGTTAAGTTTGAGAAGGAGGCTAGTTCCGTTTCTCCACAAACATTGCCAGAAGAATCTTGAGACCTACAATCATTCCAGTTGGTCGAAGATAGGCCAGCGGTGGTCGTACGGAGCTATCCGCCTCGCTTATGTCGCCTACAGAACCGTTTCTAGCCATATCATGTACAGATTCATTCCCTTGAACATCGCTGTGCTCAGAAGTCCAGCAAAAGGAGTTATATAGATACCTCTTGAGCTCCATCAAGGCTCAACACCTCCACACGACTTTATCAAGTTGGATTCTAATACCTTTAAGGTGACCTGCTTTAAGGTGACCTACTTCGTTATCTGAGACCATACTGTTCGGGGACAGTCTGGCTCTCTCTCTCTCTATGTCATAGACTTCCGCCTGGAAGACACTGTATGAGTCAGAAAGTCGGTACGACTGATTTACCTGCAGATGCTTTGAGTACAGTCAGGCTCCAGTTCCCTTTTCCAGCTGACCATGTTAATTGTAATGCTACTATCTAGACCTCCCTCCCCTTCTTCCTTCGGAGAATATTTCGTGTTCTGCGCTTGAATATAAAAAACCACCGTAGTAACATGGTTGTAGTCGGATGTTAGGCCAGTTATGATCCCCAATCTTCTAATATCGTCTCGTGTTTGTTGATTTCTACTGTTGGATTTTCTTAGTTGTGTAGCTCCTTTAAAGGGCAAAACCCCCAGAAACACTTGTAGAGGCATCAAGTGAAGAATTGCGTTTACCGCTTCCTTGATGACAACATGCTACCCTTTGCACCATCACTGTTGGTGTTCTTTTTTTTAGCTCTATAATTCAGTATAGGCCAAAGAACTGTATTGTGCATGCCATGGATGATATGCGGTGACACTCCCCAATTCCCGGGAGCCCTTTGCATGCTTGGCAGCTGCCTGAGAGTTCTTTGATCTCACTCAACGTTTCTTCTTTCAAGATATTTGGCTTCAGAAGAGAGATTTAACGCTGTGTCGTTTAGCCTCGGTAAGTTGACGGAGGGAGTTTTGATTAATTTTGTTTTGTTCATTTTCCGACAGGGTGGATAATTAATGTAAATTGGAACGATATTCCGTTTCGAACAAACAATTAGACTGAAGATAGCTCAACGCCGAACCAGTTTATCTTCATAACAAATTTGACAAGGGATGATGGGAATGTTTGCTTTTTTGCGAACACAACAAGTTGAGTTTTCGTCGGATATACCCCGTGGCCTTCGCGAAATGCCGCAAAGTGTCGTTGGCAGAAATTTACCTGTGGTGGTTCATAATAACTGATACAATTTTTTTCTCCAGCGCTCGTTTGTAATCAATTCCGAGAACCTTTCACGAGAAATCTATGCTTCCTTTAATTTTACCATTTTCAATTAGGAGTAGATAACAACCACCCTACAAGAGTACCTATTCTGCCTGCTAAGCTCGGCTACCTCACACTACTAATACACATTCCCTTTACCACACCGTTTCTAGTACAATGTACCACACACAACTTTACTTCAAACCACATTAATCGACAGAGTCAACAATCATACCAAAAACCAGATGCCAATGAAATAGTACTTAAAGCCAAACAAAATGACGCAAATGTAATTGATTAAATTTTAAAGTATTTGGAAGCACACGTAAACCGAAAATACGCATTTCAGTTACGCAGAGGCGGAGAAAAGACAACAAACGCATTAAAAATGTTGAAAAGGGTTAACGTGAACAAGAATAACAACAGCAGAGACAACAATAGCAGAATGACATTTACAAGTACATGTCAAAGGCCCGTAAAGCAATTGTAATAGGAGCGGGGGAAAAATAAAACCAACAAAAAAGAAAATGTAAATAAAACAATCCCACACCGTGTAATATTACACACTCCGTACTTTTATGCTTACACTCATCCATCCATCCATCCCACGCACATTTACTCATTTGACACAATTAAACTCATTTCTGATAAACAAAAGCCGCTTTTAACCTATTTTATTCACGCTCCTGGCACCGCAAATACAACAACAAGAACAAAGTACTCCAGGATAGCAATTGGACTTTCCAACGAGCACACTTGCTCAACCACTAACCACCCACCGCTGTTATCAACCTGTTTTTACTTTCAATGGAGTCGACAAGTACTCATTCATAGTTCCAAACAGACCACAAGTTTTTTTATTTATTTATTTTTTTTCAATTTAATCTCATTACGCGCTTAAACTTAAATGACAACAACAACACACACATTTGCATACACATGTTATTTACTGTTTTGTCAACAACAACCATAAAACATATTGCAAGTACTACCTGCTGCAGTAAGTTTTTATATTGAAGTCAATGGGTTGTTGTGGGTTAAAGGATGGGCGGTGTTGTTAAGTAGTTGCGTGCAGGGTGGTGAATGTATGATATGCAAATTCTAAGATGATTATATGTTTATACAAATTTACATAATTGTAAGAGTGAAAGTGACGTTGCGCGATGTTTGATGTGTCACAAGAGCTCTACTTACAGGTTTATGTGCATCCATAATCCTTTGAGAGCATTTAAAATCACGTTGCAAGTCAACTTAGGTAATGATTTTAAATGAATCATTCATTTATACATACATACATACTTACATACTTGAATATATAGAAAGATAGTTGCTAGCATGTATAACACAGTGTAAAATTTTGGTTGTACAGTGATTACTTCATTGAATAAAAGACCTGGGCCTCTTGAGGGAACTGCCCAAATACCTAACATTTTCAGCGCTCTGAGATGAAACTTCTGTTTCATGTTCATTTGTGAAATATTCCTCATGAGTGTTGTAAAGAAGAAAGCGTGAGATGTAAATGCGAAAGTGTGAATTGTAGTTGAGAATAGGCAGTTGCAAATGAGAAAGCGTAATTTGAAAATGAGATCACGAAAATGTAAATGGGAAAGAGTCACTTCAATATAAGAATAGTGAATTATAAATGAGAAAGCATCAAACGAAAATGCAAAAGCGTCATTTGCAATTGAGAGTTGTCTGTTGAAAACGGAAAAGCATTTTACGAAACGAGAACAGTCAATTGTAAATGCGAAAGCGTCACTTGGAATGTGAGAAAAGTTAATTGCAAACGAAAATCATCAAATGAAATACGAATGTTTTATTGGTAATTGAGAACAGTCAGTTAAAATTGAGAATAATGAATTGAAAATGGGAAAGCGTCACATGGAAATGAGAACAGTTAGTTGTAAATGTGAATCGTGAGTTGGAAATGGGAAGGCGTCACATGGATATGAGAACAGTCAATTGTCACTGCAATATGACGAATATGAAATGCGAAAGCGACATTTATTATTGAATATAGTCATTTATAAATGAGAAAGCGCCATTTCACATTGGGAACAGTTAGCGGTTTATAAGAAAATGTCAACAGTGAATTGTAAATGTGAAAGCGTCACTTCGATATGATAATATTGAATTGTAAATAAGAAAGCATCAAATGAAAGTACGAATACGTCATTGGTAATTGAGAACAGTCAGTTAAAAGTGAGAATAGTGAGTTGAAAATGGGAAAGCGTAGCATGGAAATGACAACAACCAATTGTAAGTCTGTATCGTAAGTTGAAAATGGAAAGGCGTCACATGGAAGTGAGAACAGTCAATTGTATATGCGAAAGTGTCACTACAATATGACACATATGAAATTCGAAAGCCTCTTTTATAATTGAAAATACTCAGTTGTAAATGAGTAAGCACCATTTCAAATTGAGAACACTTAGTTGTTTATAAGAAAATATCAATTGAAAATGTGAAAGCGATATTTCAAGTGTCAAATTCCTTCGCTTCATCCACCAATTGCTCTATATTTTGGAGTCGTTGCTCTATAATAAGCCGCCCGCTTGTCTGCGGGATGGCAACGTGTATCTTCACCAAACAGTCTTGATTTATATCAGCACTGACGAGCATGGTGCTAAAAGCATAACTTCCACAGGCTCGATTCTCGACACGTTGTCGCTCAGCAAAACTAGGTCTACGAACAATCAAAATCTCACCTAACCCAAGCAGGGACTGATATCTCCCCAACTAAATGTATATTTCGTTCTATCGAAGTGATACTTTCGCATTTGCAATTGACTATTCTCATTTCCACATAACGCTAGTTAACGTAGATAGTTTTCGAAATTTCAAATGAAAAAGTAACAAAAAGTAAGTCTCTTAAAAAAAGACAAAACTATTAATTAAAACGGGACTATGTTAGGTCTATTGATCATATTGAGTAATTTGGACTTATTCGGGGCCTCGAAATAACCAGTTTGGTTCCTAACGATCATTATATAACTCAAAAGCAACAAAATCATCCCAAAATGGTTCTGAACTCAGCCACAATTAGTTCAAAAATGATCAGAAATGACCGCAGAAAGATCCCTGATCTATTTTTGATTATTTTCGTGATAATTTTAAAACTGATCATTGATCATAGCGAGTTTGGTCGGGGTAATTATAAGCATGGGCCATGCCAAAAATAACAAAATTGTCCAAAATCGGTCCGTATATAGTTCAAAAATTATCATCAACAATAAATGGCCGCAAAAAAATGACGAAATAGTTCCAAATTGATCAGAAAATAATGCTGACATTGATTCTAAAAAAACGACAATCGCGACAGGCGCTACCTATTGACCGAGGAATTTAGTATGTAAAACCTGAAAAATCTCAACCTCTCTATAATATCGCAATCTTTAAAATTGTACTGAACAGTTTTCCGAATAGTCCCAAAATTACTTCAAAAGAGGCCCAGAATGATCCCAAAAGTTTTCGGAATCTGAAGTGTTCCTCAAAACAACCTTAAAGTAAGCCGGAAAGTAAACCCGAAATGGTCCTAAATAGCCCCAATTCGATCTCAAAATGATTCTGAAACCAATACAGCTTTAGAGCATCGCCTCATATTAAACTGGCGAACATTGTAGCCGCCCGTAGTTCAGATAGGCTTCGGGATATGGGCTCGTAAAGGTTATATTCAATTTCAAGGACGACATGAAAAAATTCGTATTTTCGCGTGGAACAAACTTAAGAACGCTGCACCCACCATGATATTGAGTTGGTAGTAGGCGACTTCAAGGCCTGTATGGGAAAAGAAGGTAGTTTAGGCCCTACAATCAGAAAATGCATTCTTATTTACACGGACATACCTAAAGCTACATGAAATTCTCACGACCTAAAAGCGCGCAGACTGATGGCATACTTCCAAGGTTTTAGGAACTATTCGGGGATTTAATATAGCATCGGATCCGATGTCGGCGAACGCCTTAAAACGGAAGGACAACATCCGAAAATACAAGGAAAGATAGACGACGAAAAACTGCAATCACGGCAGATTACGAATGTCTTCCCTAGGTAACACGGCTCTTCATTCTGCTCACTGAGACCACAAATCAACTCAAAAGAATATCTGAGCCATTGGTGCATATCCGATAAATAGTTAGGCTTTCATAAGCTCAACTCTGCTCCAGATCTCTACACAAATAGGAAAACATACAATGTATCAGTAAGAAAAGTGCTGCCAAAAGACCACGCTGCAATTCAACTTGACAAACTAAATATTAAGCAAAGAGCCCGTGAGCTAAAGTTAATCTATTAAGTCGACTTTCTAACTTCTTTTACAGGTGTGATGAATTTTAATTATTGCTCTCCACAAAGTTCTCCACCCTTCAAAAAAAGAAAACTTTGAAGTGACATTCATCTGTGTGTGCACTCACTGTGAATTGTATTTAGGACGTCTCGAACACAGATGAGCAGTAGCGGCACGTGTCATTGAAATTCATACGCGTGATGAAAAATACCTCGGGCACGTGCTAAAACATACCATTTAAGTAGTGACGTTGTCAACTTTTGGCCTCGATGAATCACACACTTCGCTGCGTAGCTCATCCCACGGACAGGTTGGAATGTTTATGCGATTTAAATACTCATTGAAAGAAATCGATTAGATGGAAAGAGATTAATATATAGTTAGGAATGGAAAATATGATTTAGGTGGTTGTACCCTCCGGTGGTGGCACCCTACCGCCCAGCCTAGAGCCGTGAAGGAGCTTATCAGACCCCGTCCCTTACTAGTTCCTCGCTCCATTACCCCCTTGAGAGAATATGAGTCGCTTATTCCAACCATCGCCATTCCCTGCATTTCTTCCAATCTTTTAAATGTGGAAGTAATGTCTACTGCTCTCCACCATACCAGAGCGCCTAAATATTATTTCACTACTCCACTCTTCCATTGAGGGCAAGCCGGCCCACAGTAACTAAAAAGCTATTATCCAGCGTCTTGAAGCCGTATTGCCAAAACGTTAGGTGTCACCGCAAAGAACGCAATCACTCACAGCCCTTGCCCCCGTGGGACAGAGCTTAGCATTTTGATATCCACCGAATATATCAGTGGATGTTAAATTCCCTCACAGTCACAACGGCGGATAGCATGCCATTTGCCGTACCCTTTATAGCGACTAGCTCCGCCTGGCAGCCTGAATTTTCGGCTAACATTGAGCTCATGGCAGAATACTTCGCCTTCAATCCTCCCGTCTGACATATATTCATCCGTGAACAAATTCACCAGACTCCCGTCCCATATAAATTCCTCCCGCCATGCTTTCCTTGAGCGAATATGAGTTGTGGATGTGGCAACAGGAATGAAAGCCGGCGCACAGTAGTCTGTCATGTCAGAGATTAAGTGGAATTTGGTTAGAATGTTGGAGTGCCTGTAATGTAGTGCCGCGTCACGAAGCCGTATTGCCACTGCTGCCATTTTGCCCACGATGTCAACTCGGTACAGATTCATTGCGTTAAGTGCTAGGATAGCTGTTGCACGAAGGACTTTGCTTATAAGAATAATACCAAGGTACATAACTTTGTCAAAAAGCACCAGCAGTACTCGGCCTATAGAGGGTGGTCTAAGTTCAGAAATCTTGTACTTTCGCTACGCAAAACAAGTTTCGTTTTGCTACGGTTGACAGCTAATCTACCTAATTCGGACCGCCTGGCTATTATACTCAGATAAACCTGTAAAACGTCCCTCAGTGTATTCATAATCACCCGCGACAAGAATACCGGTCATCACTCGGCCGTCCCTACTTGAAAGCCCCTATCCTCGTCCACAAGGACCTGAAGCAAGTCGTTCATTACCACGACCTAAAGCAAGGGCGAAAGGCATACCCCCTGGCGTACACCTTCTCACCCTGTTTACGGACATGTTTTCTTATATACCTGAGAGGCGAGGCTACATAAATTAGTTGTCCGTCTTAATGGTCAGTTTTTGTGGAACTTGCTAGTTTTAATTGACTACTTTTCGAATTTTTATCTATCATTTATCGAAATCTAGTAGGTAAACAAACAAAAAATGCAATAATGTAAAAAGGAATCAACAAAAGGGGGAAACAAATAAAGACAAATATCCAATTTTATTAATACAACATCAAATTATATTCAGCAGTTGCAGTAGAATATGTAATGGTTGCAACGGATTTGCCACCACTGTACGTTATTAATATGAAGCATACTATTAGGAATATTTTATGATGCAATTGTTTCTGCTGCAGCTTGCATTTAATTTCTGAGCTCCTATTAGACGATATAAACACGCAAGAAAACTTCGCCCACACACACATACATAAAATAAAATATTTTTTGGAAGTACAGTAATTTGACACAAACACCACCTAAAAAAACAACAAGCAAGATCAAATAACAATCAGCTGTTGCAGTAAAGCACATACATAAAAGGAGCGTTCCATTGAGTTATCGAGCTCTGGCTCACGATCAAATCTCATTGGAACCATCTGGATCATCTTTGCTGGCAGCACTAATATAAAACAACTGTTTTGTTGATGGTGGCGTTCCACATTCTCTTTTCCCTATCAGTGAAATTTATTTTATCTTATAACTTTAAACGAGCAATTCTTGTTTGTTTGTATAGCCGAACGATCTCGGGAACGGCTCTACCGATTTAAATGAAATTTGGCACAGAGATAATGTATCACCTTCTAAGACTTTCTACCTAGGTGTTGCCACTCAGAATGTTTCACAAGGTTGCCACCTATTCGAAATTAAAAAAAATTGCATGAGATATGCCGATATGGGCATCAAACGAAAGTATTTCACTCCGCATTACAATAGGGATATTTTTGAGTAGGGTTGCCATTTGGGGTTGGCACCTATTCGAAATTAAAAAAAATTTGCATAAGATATGCCGATATGGGTATCCAACGAAATGTATTTCACTCCGCATACAATAGGGACATTTTTGAGTAGGGTTGCCATTTAAGGTTACCACCTATTCGAAATAAAAAAAAATATTGCATGAGATATGCCGATATGGGTATCAAATGAAAGCTATTTCACTTCCCATGACAATAGGGACATTTTTGAGTAGGGTTGCCGTTTAGGGTCGCCACCTATTCGAAATCAAAAAAAAATTGCATTATATGCCGATATGGGTATCAAACGAAAGGCATTTCACTCCGCATTACAATAGGGACATTTTTGAGTAGGGTTGCCATTTAGGATTGCCACCTATTCGGAATTAAAAAAAAATTGCATGAGATATGCCGATATGGGTATCAAACGAAAGGTATTTCACTCCGCATTACAATAGGCACATTTTTGAGTAGGGTTGCCACCTATTCGAAATCAAAAAAAAGAAAACGTTGCGAGCAAAGCTGTCGAAAAATCTGCTACAGAAAACAAAACGAACAGAACTGCTATACGGATCAGAAATTGAACCAGATAAATATCAGGATCACAACGTTGTTCTTGCATTTGCATGTTAAATTTCTATCCGTAACTGGTCCACACGTCATTCGAACGTTACTAAATTAAAGAACATACTGAGCTTCACTACTACTGAAAATATTTTTTGTATGTATTCTTTTGAAGCAATTCACACCTATGAGGCGCCGTCCAATGTGCATGCAAGCAAAAACCTTCCAAGCAAAATTTTGATCTGCAGACTACTTAGCGCGTCATAAGGAAGTATCAAACGAAATATTTTTAACATTCAGGATCAACTTTATATGCATCTCCTTCGAATTTGAGGTTAAGTAAGCTGTTATGAGTCCGATGTCAGAAAGTAGTTTTACAGCTTTGTTTTGACTGATAAAGAAAGGTTCGAAGTCTACTGCTGCGCTTTCTTTAATGCAGCCGGATTTAGGCGAAATGGAGATTAGGTTATACTTTATTGATTATGAATTTTATTAATTTTATAGCCTAAAACCAAGAACCATAGGAAATTTTTTTTACCTGTGTAATTGTCTTCGAGATCGGCTTACGATAGACTTAGCGATCGCAATATTTAAAAGTTTTAAGAAATGTTTTTGAAGGAGTATGGTAAAATGCGTTTTACACAATGTAGAGACTATTCGTAGGCGCACTATGCGAGTTCATGTCACTTTTCTATTAAGACGGATAAATAATTAGCCTATGACACTATTTAGATCGAAATGGGAAGATCGAGTTATTCTGCTGCGACGGGCTCCGATTGTGCTCCAATGTTCACACGAATAAATCTCGCGTCTATTTTATGTACGCCCATCTTAACGTTCTGTTCATGGAGGTGCTCCTTTATCTGTGAGGAAAGAAATTTTACGCTTGTTTTTTAAGCAAAAAGTCATCGGAAAGTATTTTTTAGGTACAACTGTCATTTTGACAAAATATAGGCACAGATTGGTATAAAAAAGAATAAAATAAATTTAGTTGTTGCAGGAAAGGAAGGAAAGTAGATTTACAAAACAAACAAAGCAAGATCAAATTATAATCAAATTTTGCCGTAAGCTTAGGACATACTGAGCTGCACGACGCGCAGAAATATTATTTGCATGTATTCTTATGAAGCAATTCACACTTAAAGGCAGCAACACCACGCGACATGAGCGACAATGTTGATCAAATAGGTAAAAAGTGTAGCGCCGCTGCTGCTTCATGACGCTCCGCAAATGTGCATGCACCTTAAAATATATAACACCTGCAGGGGAATTGCTTCTGTTAATGTGTAACATACATTTAGAGTATACAAGATTTGCAAAATTTCTGACTTTTTTCCCTTTCTAAGCAAACTTCTGGATCTGTCAGACACTTATCACTGTCGCTGTGATAAGGACACATACGATCCCATACGATCGTTTGGGGATTAAACAAATATTTTTAACATTCAGGATCAACTTATCTGTATCTTCACCGAACTTGGGGTTAAGGATGGTTTTCAGAGTCCGATGTCAGAAAACAGCTTTACAGCTTTGTTTGGACTGATAAGGGCTAGAAAGAAGTCTACTGCAACGCTTTTGGTCTTAAGGTAAATGGAGATTAGGCGGTGGTTATTTATTGATGATGAACTATCACTTAATAAATAAAAAAATTTAAAGCTTTAAAGCAAAGCCTTCAGAAAATGTTTGCGTATGTGCTATCGTCTTCGAGATCAGCTTGAGATAGAGCTAGCGAGCACGAAATTTAAAAGATTGAGAAGTTTTTTTGAAAATTGTTACCCTGCGACAGTATTTAGGTGGATATTATGCGAGTTGAATGAGTTATTCTACTGCAGCGGACTCGTGATTGTACCCAAATATTCACACGAACGCACATGTCTGTTTTATGTACGCCGTATCTCAAGTTCTGTTCACGAAGGAGCTCCTTTATCCATGTCGAAAGCAATTCGGCGTCTGTTTCTTGAGCAAAAAAGCTCTTACAATGTATTAATTTTAGGTAGAACCGTCATTTTGGCAAAGTTTCCGGCGCAGTTTGGAGATAAAAAATAAAATAAAATAAATTTAATTGTCCACGCAAGACATTTGTCAGGACATTGTTTCAACTGCTACGTTTTGTAACTCTACAATTATCAGCTATAGAAATCGACCCAAAGCTAATCGTATATATTCTCGATCGCACGTCTACTATCCTAGCGGTATAGTATATGTATTCGATTTACGTGCAAATCCTCTGTATTTGCACACCTCCTCTGCTAAGTTCGAATCACTAAACTGTTGAACTAAATAACTGCAATATTGGATACATGGAAAAATGGCCTTTACTTAAAGTACTCACCAATACAATCAACTTCGTGCAACGAACTAGCTTGCATCAATAACCACACTGATTGATAGCTAACTGACAACTCTTACTCATTCACACCAATAATACTGCTAGTGCGCGCTAGATATCGTCTATTAATCGCAACATGCTTGGACAACCTCAATATCAAACTCGAATTACTTCTACTCGCTCTGCCCGCCTTTTATAGTTTACGCTTGCATACTTCGAGAGCTCGTGCGAGTTCCAGCACAATTACTAGTTGTGTCGGCCACGTGTGGGTATAGTCTCGCATATCCAGTTTCGACTTGTTTACAATTGTCTACGTGTTTCAAGCGATTCTCAGATGTACATATGGGAGTTCCTGTAGTTACAGTCTGCCCGCACACACAGTAAGCGGCAGAAGTAAATGCATGCGGTGGTGTGACATCTCATCGTCTCGCTGCCGTGTATGGTAAAGGTGGCCTGTCGTCGGAAGGTGTACATAGGTGTGAGACCGCAATTGATGTCGATTCGTTTAGTAGGTACATAATGATCGAAGTAGTGATGGTTGAATTCACGTCACTGCTACGTAGCAGCGGCCTGGAGATGGCAGCCTCCGTAGTTTGCTAATATTCGTAACTACTGCCCGCCACTAAGTCTGATCGTCCCGATCAGACAACAGCTCCAAGCGATAAACGCCGCTAGCATCTCCAAATGTACCACCCTTTCTAATCCGTGTTTACCAGTGGCTTGTATGCGGATAGAGCGGGTATCACTGATCTCTGCTCACAACTTGGTACGGCAGCTTCCCAACTGCACGAAATTTGGCATGGAAAACACCTTTCCCGCGGTTGAGGGTGCTTAACCAGTACCAAATCTCCTCCCTGAACCCTTGCCGAATTATTGGCCGCATTGTACCGACTCGTTTGATCTCTGTACTACTCATTATCCTTAGTCGTTCCCTCGCACTCTGTGTCCGCACTTGATCCAACTATGACTACTTCGCAGAGCTTGCAGCTAGACGGCATGTTGGCTTGACAGTATCGTTCCGCCGTCTTTTCCAACAGGAAGTACGCGCGGATGGCTTGAAACCACCTTGCATGCTTCTGCAAAATTCTGGTCAGTCGTTTTGTAGTGCGTCCATTGGCGTTTTTCGCAGTCACTATGCCGGTGTTTTTGTCGCAGGTACTTTGATTTCCCTTTTGTTTGGCCATTACGTTTCTATCAACCTTTACTGTGACTTTCGTGGCCTTTGTCGACTTTTCTCCACCAGTACTCGCATACTGCTGAAACCTTTTTCCAACACTGACGTTAATTGGACATCATCCGTTACTATATGCATCACCCCGTGTTTTCTGCATATCGACTCTTGATGTCATGTATCAACTTAGAGAAGTCCACTCCAATATAGACTTCATCAACGATCTCCGCACAACGAATTTGTGTACAAACTCACGACCATCCAATCAGTACTCTCACATTCACTTCTCCTCTGGACTGGTATATACTCGCTCTGTGACCGTACGCAACCGTTGCACTCCAGGTTAACGGTTGTACTCTCCTGTGACCCTAATTGTCAGCTCGAATATCAAGGCAATGAGATGCTGCCCGTATCTACAGCCAGTACACGCCTCTTACCATACACATTCCCTCTGGCGGTAAGACTGCTTGCATTCCTTCCAATCTGCGACACAGATATCACAGGTACATGTCAATCGCCGGGGCAAGTTTTCGTCTCTTACATCGACCGCTCTTGCTCATTTCCGCAGCTTTGCGTGTACGGCCACCCACATGTGTGGAACTATTAGGACCAAGGTCGCAATGACGTGCAATGTGACCGGGGTTGCCGCACTGAAACATCTTAATAACTCCGCAATTTTTTCTCGTCTGTGATCCCTTCAGAGCTTTAGACCAAAATGGTATCTACCCACTCTGGCCTTTCTCCACACGAGGAACTTTGTATGCTGGTTACCAATAATGACGCCGTTTCCTGATGTCAATGCATGGACTACCGTTTCAGCTTCCCCGAAACTGTTTGCTTTGGGGTTCGCGTATGTGGCTCGCTCGTTTCGACGTCCGTATGACCATTATGAAAGCTCTGAATCTCACTCTTTCCGTTGTATTTCACGGGTGCATCGCATTGCAATGATGGGCCAATCTTTCAATGTCCGAAGCAAACTCTGCACAAGTCGCGTCTTAACCTTTTGGTAGCGGGTTTTGCAATTCTATTTGAAATATCTGTTTCCTGTCGTTCACTTCGCGATCGCCGTGTCTACAGCAGCATCAATGCGTCATACAACTGTCCGTTCGTACTCTGAATAGTCTGTAAGATTTCGGCAGCTGGTCCTTTCATGCTACGAAGAGTGCGGCAACTTTATCTTCCACATCCAGTTGTTCACTGCTGCGGTCTCCTCAAACTGTAGCTTAAAGACCTGGAAAGGAACACAGAACCGTCAAAGGATGGTGTTTTTACCTTTGGATACTCGCTGATGAAACTGCTGACCACGATCTAATTGTAACTGCTCATACGACCCTTCAAAGAACTCGACTTCTGCTGAAATTGAGCAATTTTGCATCCTGCGCTTCCGCTTTGATGTTACCCTGCTTCTTGTGATCAACTAGGTGAAGACATGTGCCACCTGCAATGATCAGCGCTCCTCTTCGTTCTTCCATCTTTGGAAATGTTATGTACGGTGATGTACTCGCGATTCCAGTTGGGATGCATATATGTCCTCCTGTCTTCCAATTGCGTTTCCATCTGGATGTAATCTGTGTCGACATTTCTGACATTCGCGTTCTTGTGCGATTCAATCTTCGAGTATTCGTGTCTCTTGGGATTCCATCGTGTGATGACATATACGTTTCTGTTCTTCCAATTGTGATGACATTTCGGACCACCCTATTTGTGTCCGATATCGCAACCAACATCATGTTCAGGTCTGTGTTCGCATCGTCTGCCTGGTGTTTCATTGTTTCTCTTCAATTTTGTTGTGTCTCGGCGTCATCAGGATAAAAAACATACTCGCTTCACATCAACTCCTTCTGCTTCCAGTTGCCTCTCGTAGCCGTGCCTGAAGTGCGAGCTTAACGCCGCCTGTATTCACATCCACGGGCTCCAACTCCTTCTTTAGTGCTGATCTTCAATTCACTGAACCTTGTGCCATGTCTTGTTGTCTCTGAGGATATTTATTCAACAATTTTCTCTTCTGACACCAATTGTAACGAATTTTACTTGCAAAGCCTCTATTGCAATCCTCTGCTAAGTTCGAATCACTAAACCGTGAATAAATAACTCCAATATTGATAAGTGGAAAAATGCCCGTATAAAGTACTATCACAATACCTCAACTGTGCAACGAATAGCTGCTTAATACCACACATGATGTGACTCGCTCAATGAAACTCTACTATTCAAATGCAATAATGCTATGCTCGCTAGATATCGTCCTAATCGCAACTGCTTGACAACTCAAATCAAACTGAATTACTTCTACTCGCTTGCCCGCTTTTACTCAGTTTACGCTGCATACTTCTAGGCTCTTCGATTTCCAGAACTTACTAGTGTTCGTGTGTGTATAGTTCTCATATAGTTTCTACTTGTTTACAATGTCTACTTTTTTAGCGCTTCTCAGAGTAAATATGTGAGTTTGTAGTTTACAGTCATCCCGCACATCACATAAGCGTATAAGCTACACTTCATCTGTGTGTGACATCTCATACTCTCGCTGCCTTGTCTCATGTAAATGGTGCTCGTCGGAATGCGTACATATGTGTAGACGCAATTATTGAGTACGTTTATGGGAGATACATAATGTATGAATTATTGATCGTCGAATTCACGTCACTGATGCTTAGCATCGGCGCTGGAGATGGCAGCACTCCTCTAGTTTTGCTAATATTCGTAACAGTATATTATATTCAATTTACGTGCACCCTGTATAACGATAGAGAGGAAATGCCGTATTTGAGACAGCGTCACATAATTTTGTAGCAAACTTTAAGGGGAAGGTATAAATCATTACTTCAATTGTCGGCGTTCTTATACTCTGAGACACCTATTAAAATGAGCAGTATTTGGGTTAAATCGGTGCTTTTTAGTTTTAGGTAGTTAGTTAGTTTTAGGTATATTATATTCCACAATGAGTGAATAGGTGCTCAGAATAAAAAGACCGACGACAATTGAAGTACTTAAAGACGTATACATCGCCCACATGTCCGAACACACACATTGTTAAAGCTTCAGAGGAAATGCAAATTTGAGATAGCGCCACATTACTTTGTAGCATACATTCAGCAGCATGTATCAATCATGTACTTACTCTGTCGTCGGTTTTTATATCTGAAAACCTATTCAAATGCGCAATATTTAATAGTGTCCAATCTGTATCACGATAAACACTTTTTTGTGTGTCTAGTTTTTTGTCTGTCTTAAGCTATTATCGTGCTTCTCGATGGATGTTTCTATCACCGCTGAGAGCTCGTGTTTAAATAGTTATGGCTCAGTTATGAATCGAAACAATTGCAAAATTCCGTGGTGCCATAGACGATTTTTAAACGAGTGTGTATTTCGTTAAAGCCTTGATTAAAGCAATGAGAATCTGACTCCTTCCAGCTGAAAAGTTGCGGCCACAGCCTTTAAGTGTACGAAATACAGTTCCTCAAGTACAAGTCTAAAAATGTGTCGGGAGTCACGTCCTTTTGGGATTACTGTCAGAACATCGAAAGTAGGTTCTGATTACGAGAACAACCAAAACTAGCCCAGCGAAGGGATAGATCTTGAAGAATAACAAACATACTTATTCCAGGTTTATAGGATGTAATAACAACGGCCACCGATTGTTAGACTCAATCTTTACGAATGGAGGAAGTAGAAAAAACTTAGAAGGTTCATCTAAGCGGACGACAGCATCATTTACACGAAACTAGCAAAAAAGATATCACGCAATCTTCTTAGCAAGATCATACAATTATATTGAGCTCCTGTCATGGCGTATATAATGCGTTATACAAATGAGTAAATTTGTAGCATACATTTAGGGGCATTTTGTAATGCAATTGCTTCCGCTGCCGCTTGCTTTAATTTTTGAGTCCTGTTAGAGTAGGTAAGTGTTGCTACATTCCGATTTTTTTTTAATTTCCCCACCACGCAAGAAACCTATAAATGTTTAGTATACTTTAACAAGAATTGTAGAGGGCCAATGGCTCCTGCTGCCGCTGTGTTTAAATTCTGAGCTCCTGTTATAGTAAGCATTCTCACATCTCCCACTAAAGTCTTACGCAAGAAACCTATGCTATTATCGTGCTTTTCAATACTGAGCTCGTGTTTAAATAGTGATGGCTCAGCTATGGAACTCGAAACAATTCGCAAAATTCCGTGCCGCTGACCATAGCCACGATTTTATAACGGTAGTGCTAATTGTCGTCTAAGCCTTGCATTAAAGCAACTGAGAATCGCACTTCTTCCAGCTGAAACAAGCGTTGGCCACATCCATGTCCATCAAGTGTAGAAATACATGGTCTCTCCCTGACCCTAAGCATGTCTAAAAATACTGTCGGGAGTCATGCTCCTCACTTCTGCGTCCGCCCTCATTACGTGTCCGCTACATCAAACATGTTCGAACACAGCAGCGCTTATCTGATTACGAGCACAAACAAAAGAACGCAGCGAAGGGGTGGATTTGAAGAATAACAAAAATACTATTTCCAGTTTATAGGATTAATAACAACAGCCAACAGAATCAATTTATAGGTTACGCTATATGAATCGTGCTCGCTTTTACAGCATGGAGGGAGTAGAAAACACTTAGAAGGTCAATGTAAGCGAACGACAGCTATTTACCACGACCAACACAGATATACACGCCCGCTTCTTTAGCAAGATCATACAAATTATACTGAGCTCGTCATGGCGTATTCTATAATGCGTTTACAAATGATGTAATTTGTAGCATACATCAGGGGCATTTATGATAATACAATTGCCTTCTCCGCTGTCGCTTGCTTTCTAATTATCTGAGCCTCATATGGATCCGTGAGCAAGTTGCTATCATTTCCGATAAATTCTCCTTCACGCACAGAAACCTATCAAATGTTTAGTATACTCTAACGCAGCATTATAGAGGGCAATTGCTTCCGCTGCCGCTTGTGTGTTTAATTCTGAGCTCTGTCATAGATAAGCACAATGTCGTTTCTACATCTACTACTCTTTAAATTTCCTCACGCAAGATACACCTATCGAACCTACTAGGCTATTCTCATGCAATCCCAGATAGTACGGTGTAAACAGTAATTACATCTGAGACCGTAGAGTTATAGTCCCCGTTGTGAAGCTCATTCAATACCTAGCCGAATAGATCTTATTTTGATTCGAACGAACGGTGACACTCTGAAACCTCCTGAAACTCGGTGTCCATCGCTTTGTGTGGAACAATGAGTGACAATCAGCTGCATGAAATCTTTCTTGTCCTATACCTCATATCGATAACTTAAGAAAACACAAAACCACAAAAAAGCATTTCGGTGTATTTTGCTTATTCAATTCAAATAGATAAATATAAATTAATCAATGCCTAATCACTACTCCCTTTTTAAATTGCGTTTTCTCGCAATTCACTTTTAACTACTATTTCGTTATTAAGGACGTCAACCGCTGCCGTCGTAGCCAAACACGCAATTGCGCCGATCTCGATGCTCGATGACAGCAGGCACCTCGTTTGCTCCCTCATTCACACATCGAAACATCTTTTCCTATCAGTTTCCATGATATGTCAGTAATTGCACGCTTTTATAGAACATTGTTAAAGATGCCTTTAATTCCGCCTTTTGTATTATTTTCTCAAGCATTAAATTGAAGAAATCGCACGATAGGGGGTCATCCTGTCTCAATTAGTTTCGAACGGCTCGGAGACGGTCGTTCCCTTGACTGAGCTGATGGTGTTGCTCTACGTCATTTTTCACAGCCGTATAAGTTTTGCGGGGAAACAAATTCAGACATAGCGGCAGCTCTTTTTCGTGCTGTCGAAGGCGGCTTTAAGATCGACAAGTGGTGATGTGTGTCAATGCTTTTTTCGCGGGTTTTTCTAGATTTGGCGCATACTGAAAATCTGGTCGCTGGTAGATTTACCAGGTCTGAAGTCTCATTGATTATGTCCAATCAGCCGATACACGGTTGGCTTCAATCTTTCCCACACTACACTCGACAGGACCTTATATGCGATATTAAGAAGGCCTGATTAGCCGATAGTTGGCGCACTTTGCAGGATCCCCCTTTCTTGCGGAGTGAGCAAAGAACACTTAATATTCCAATCATCAGGTATGCACTCGTTCGCCCATATTTAGCATAGAAGTTGATGCATGTGCCTTACTAAGAAGTCGCTTCCGTATTTGAATAGTTGCACTGGCAATCCATGAACGCCTGCGGCCTTGTATGGTTATCGCTATTCTTACTTAGTCATAGTCAGGTGGGGGAATATTTATTCCATCATCATAGATTGCGGGCACAGGTTCATCATCCTCCCAGGGCGTACAATCGCTATCTTAATATATACACACATATATAGAACTATTCCCTCTATAATAGAAGCATCCTCTGGACATGGGTAACCAGGTCGCCGTTTTCGTTTTAACAGGAGTTTGCTTCGGGGCTTTAAACGTTCTATCTGTCGCCGGATTTTTGGTAAAGTTTGTGAGCGTTATTTCTGGTAGTTAGCAGCTCGCGCTCTTAGCATCGTACTAGCTGTTTTTACGTGGTCGGCGGTGACAGTTATTTTCTCGGAGGTGGTACAAAGTGCTTAAGAGATATGCCATCTTTACCCCTGTATTCCGTGGGTTGACTTCTGCTCTCAGTGAACAGGTGTGTTTTGTCGAGCTTCGAAATCATTGGCGGTCTGTTGCGATTGCGATCCCTGTAAATAAAAAGTAAAATAAATATTAATAAAAGATAGAAAGTAAAGATTGTAAGAAATTATGATATGAAACAATAACTTTAAATGTTTGTATGCTCTATAATGTAACTAGCTTTTAATAAATATTTATGAATTTTTCTATTTGAAATTGACCAAT
>JARSSU010048864.1:0-30886 GCA_029619165.1 Eurosta solidaginis
GAATAGGGGTGTTGAACCATAGATAAATTTTGTTATAATTGGATTCTTTATAAGATTTTGTTTGATGGGAATGAGAAATGAATTTGTGAGTAGGCAAGCGTATAAGTATATCAAACACATACTGAGATTACGACTAATAATGGCTCGTGGACACGACCTTATACAAAACTATTTACTGTATTTGTTAGAATACAGTTTTTTTCTTTCTAGTACAAAGTTGGTTCCATTAAGCAAAGTAATTTGATTTTTTTCTGTATTATGAGGGAATAACTGTTTTACACATTTTGATAGTATTTAGCGCAAAGGGTAGTTCGGCACCTAGTTTTTTTCTCGAAATATAAGTATTAATAATTTTTATTGTATTAACTTCACACTCCAGCTATTATTTTAATTATTAACTCATATCATTTTTTTTTCTGGTTTTATTACTTTTTTGGTTATCAAATTTTCCTTATTTTCTTCTTAAAACTATTGATTATTAACTTTTTGCCTCTCGCACGCGCATTATCTTTGGCCGCAATGACTTTTATTGCACGACTGAGTTGTATATACATACAAAGAGTATGTTAGTACAGTGACGCCAAAATCGCTACATCTATCCGTATTTACAGCTGGATTGACATATTATAACTTATCTGAAAGAATATGGTAACACAGTTGTATTTACATCTTTTCTCTATCATAGCTAACTAAAAAAATCCTTACTTAACATAAAATAGCAAAGTATGGGAAAGAAACGCGATAACACTTCTCGGATCGAGTGCAGGAGTATTTCTTCTCGCTCCGCACTTTCGTTCTTCCATCACACTGAATAATATTGAATTTTGACTTATCGGTAATCCATCCCCGTCCCTGTGAGCTTGCGCGAGCTCACCAAGCGAAGTTTACGGGTTCGTTTTCATAAATAAGAGCCAGACACATGCAAAAGTCCTGCTGCCCAAGTTGCCGCACAAATATAGCAGCTCCTCAGGCAGCTGCGTCCATGCAAGACAACAGTTATAAGAGTACTCTGAACAAGAACGACTATAACAGTCGACTATACAGTCTTTTTGAAAAGACAGCGTAAACTTCGCTCTAGAGCTCGCTCACAAGGAAAGGGGATGAATTACCGATAAGTCATAAATTCAATATTGTGCGGGTGGTGATGGAAGAACGAAGTGTGGAGGAGAGCAACATACTGCAACTGCGATCCGACTTCAACTGTAAGATGAGTCTCGGCGAGATAGTCTTTAGTTTGCGCTTCTTAATTTCGTAGACACAACGTTGGCAAGTGTGTTGCACTTGTCTGTGCTCACTCAAGTTAACATTTTGCATTTCACATATGACTCTCTCTTTCTAGGCTGTACACGAATTGTTACGTCACCGCTATTTTTTAAAGAGCTTGTAGTGATTACGCCGCCGCTAAAATCAATATAAGCAAGCATAAATACTAGGTGCAATAACCTTCGAAGATTTAGCCGAGCTTCTCTTCTACTACTGCGTACGTAGTGCTCCTATCCTGTTTCCTACAAATTAGTGGAAGGGAATTCTACATATTTTATGCCCGCTCCGACCGCATCCGCAAGGTAGATAAGTTGCCTGAGAAGCTTTTAATGGCAAATACACTGGTGCGCAGTGTTTGCCGAAATCACTGCCGAGCGCGCGATCGTCGCTTAGACCAGCCTTATTACAAAAGAACTGTTTCTAATTTGTATATGCTTTGACCGGCAATCGAGCCCAGGATCTTCGTTATGGTAGGTAAACAGTTTTTTATGGTTCGTACAACACAGCATATTAGAATGCAAGTTAGTTAACTGGTGCGATATGTACACTTTTGTGAACGCTAAAAGCCCGGCTGACATACCATATTAAACAGCGTCTATCCAACCACTTTATGGAAAGCAATGCAATTGGTCCAATGGTCTAGGGCTGCCAGACGTCCCCGTTTTCCGGGACACTGCCCGTTTTCGGCCATTTGTTCGGTGTCCCGGTGCAACCCTAAATGTCCCGGTTTTTAAAATCTAATCGATTGTAAAGAGCAATGAAATCTACCACTATTTGTTTGCTTTAATTTGCGCTCCAACTAGTCTGAATACAAGTACCAACTACCGACTTTAATTGTAAAATTCTAGCATCGCTAGATAGTTGCACATTGCATAGTACACATACATATATCGATTATCGATGTAAAGTGTTCTTCCTAATTAGCTACAGCTTTTTTGTTGCGCTAAGTATTTGTTCTTCAAGTTGAGTATTTCTGATTTCATTGTAAGTTTTCTCACAAAATTTATAAAATAGATGTGTTTATAATACTTTCAATCACTTTTAGAAAATGCCAAAAAGGAAATGTAATTCCTTCTCTCATACTCAGAGAATGGTCTTTTATGAAACTTGGAAGAAGTGAACATGAATCGTTGTGCACAGTTTGCGATGTTTTATTGCCATTGGTTCACGGTGGACGCTCAGATATCTTGATTATATCCACAGTTCCAGCTCAATCAAGGTTATGCGAGGCGTCTACTTCAAAAGAAATTTCTTCTTTTTCTGTAAAACCAAATACAACAAAGAAGGCAGCTGATCTCCGCCGCTGAGCTGTTTAAGTTTATCCTTTTATACTTAGGTATGTAAAAAATTTCCATTCACGCAACCTAGTATTTAAACATACATACTAGCACGTACATATGTGACCTACTTATTTATATGAACCACTTCAAAGTATTTATTTTGAATTGTAGTTGTGATTAGCTGTTTAGAGTGCCCTGGAAGGTATATCATTTGTTTATGTGATTATTTTTGTGTTTGTGCAATAAAAAATAATGTAAACATGGAGGGGGGTGTATATTCTTAAATTTTCAAAGTGTCCCGGTTTTTGCCCCAGGGGAACCTGACAGCCTACAATGGTGCCATACCATAACGCCCTAGTCATAACCACAACACACCAGTAATGGGTTTTTGATTTATCGCCGTATCACCATATCATAACCTATAAATTTTTTAAATAAAAACGAGCTCTAGGCCAAATAAATTGTATATTTCTTAATAAAACACAATACGTGAATTTTCGATATACAATTATATTATTTAATTTGTCGATATTTCGACTTCACGTCTGAAGTCATCATCAGGACTTGTTGAATGCAATATGTCGACTGCATTCAACAATTCTGATGATGACTTCAGACTGAAGTCGAATATCGACAATTAAATAATATAATTGTATATCGAAATTCACGTATTGTGTTTTATTAAGAATATACAATTATTTGGCCTAGAGCTCGTTTTTTATATTTAAAAGTTATAATTCAAAGGCCGTACACAAAAATATACCTATAATATTCTTTTATTTGGTAAGCATAAGCGAATAAGCGACTTATTATTTTGGGAATTTGTTCGAATTTTTTTGCATTTCTTCTTTCTTATGAAATTGTCATATATATGTTTAGTTAAGCACCAATAACCGATGCCATTGATATGGATAAGTTAAAATATGGTTAAGACTATGTATAATTACGTTTTTTTCGCCCTAATTAGATACCCCGCGTTCAATGGACAATGATCCAGGTCTCGCTATAAATTTAGCATGCAAATGCAACAACAAATTCCTCCAAAGTGATTCATATTGTTGTTGCAATTGCAGGTTAAATTTATATCGGAATCTTGATCACTGTCCATTGGAACGCGAGGTTAGTTGCTTTATGTTCAAGAGAGATTTGTTTTAGGTAAAACGAGTTAAAACAAAGGGTTAAAACGAATTTGCATGTACACATTTTTTCGGAACGTTTTTGTCTTTTTCTAAACAATGAAAGTAGAGGGTGTATGTAGACTTATGTCCGTCACTGTATGTATTTAACATATGTACATCTGTATGTAGTTATATAAATATGTACATAAAATGGGTATTCGTTCTTTTCCGCCAATTAAGCTTTGCATTCTCGCTTTCTGTCATTAAAACTGTTATTTTTGTAGTTGTTTATATTTTTATATATTTTTTTATGTTTGCTGTTGTTTTTATTTATTTTTTTTTGCTGTTTTTTATGAACATCGTATTTTACCGTACAAAAAAAATCACACTACTTCATTTACACGCGTTCAAATGCGGCTTATATTGCTTTTTATTGTTGTTCTTGCATATTTTTATGTTGAAATTTTTTTATAGTTTGTTTATGGCACCGCAAATTTAAATTTTTTATGCACGTCGAAATATGATACGTTGTTTTATTTTCATTAGGGGGAATGCTATTTCACACACACACATCACGCGCGCGCGCATATCTACTTTTACACGCTGGAATTTTTCATTATTACTGCAACATATTTTATTACCTACATTCTGTTGTTGTTTGTTTGCATTACATTTTCTTAATGCTGCATTCTTTTGCAATGCAACTCACCGACACACACACACACGCACGCACACATTCGCACAGCCGAAAAAAATTTTGGTTCAACAAAACCGTTCCAATCGCTCGCAAAGAGTGCTGCTTACAGGCGCAAAAAAGAAATACAACAACAACAACAATGCAAAAAAAACAAGCTAAACGCCAAACAAACCGTTTTCTTCCTCCAATGTATTTTCAAATATTGTTAACTCGCTTTAGCCAACAAACTACACTGGCTGGATGACTGACTAACTGGCGCATTCACTTCACACACAGAGAATACAAAACGCGCTTTGCCACTGCCGCTGCGGCTGCTGACTGACTGGCTTGCGCTGACTTGTCTTGCAACACCTTTGCCTTGCCTTGCTTGCTTCAGCTATAAAATTCAATTCAATGGCAAATGGCGTTCACAAACTGCTACCAAAAATATTTTTAACAACATCACTCATTTTTTATAAATTTTTTTTTACTTCTGCTTATGTATACTCTTTTCATATTGTTTCTGTAATTTATTTTTTTTTAACCACAAAATTCATTTTATCGTCTTCGTCATCATCACCATTAAGAACTTGTAATTTATCTTCTAACACAAAATCTCTATGTTTGCCATAAACAAAAGTCGAACAACAAAAATTTAAAGAGTCACAACACTTTTAATGTTTTTTTTTCTTTCTATTATTCACAGCATGCGCTTTAAATGCCCGACTAGGTTGGCCAACGCCAATAATCCGTTATAGACTTCATTCTACGTCCAACTATGAACGCTGTCCAACTTGTACTGACTTTAGAATTGACTCGGAGTGTAGCGTAAAACTTGACTGCTTGGTTGTGCTGCCCATAACAACACAAAAGAAGACTCCAACGCGTTTGAATTGCTGCTGTTGTTGGCTGTCGTTGACGTTGCTGTTGCTTTTGCTGCTACCTCCGTTTGTCGGCTATCTATCGCCTGCTCGCCAGCCTGCTATGTAAAATGCATACAAGTTTTTGCGAATTAACCAAACAACCCCACTGCTGTAAAAATCACAAATACATCAACGTTCATCTCAACTCACACTCCAACTCATTTACACGCGTACTCATGCATAGCGCAGAGAAGGAGTTTTATTGAGAGCATGGGTGCCACTTTGACTGATTTGAATCGGAAGTGGTACGTTTTGTTGGTCCTTTTCAAGAAAGCTGGATGGGTTGGAAATAACCACCAACCAGATGTTGAAAGTGTGGGTTAGAGATGGAAGCGAACAATAAGGATTCGTGCCCGTGTCCTGAGCTCGACAGTCTAAGACTTCAGTTACTAGGAGTGATATTAGTATCTAACAGAAGCACGAAGTGGCATAAGTCCCAGAAAGTTTCTAGTATTTTCCAGGAGAACAGTTATTTTACAATATAGGTCCTGGTTTTTAATAGAGTATTTAAGTTTTGTCGTGAATGTATACCTTGTACCTTGAAAGTTATGGAGGATCGGCAACGCCTTCTTTTCAACTATTTTAATATGTGTAGTGCAACATCTGTAGGAACATACATGTAAGACCATGTTACCAAAATATGCTTCCTTTTACACTACATTTCTTCCGAACCCAAGCTCCGTGTTTCCCAATTCTTTTTTGCTCAATATGTCATGATAGAAAAAAGCTTTCGGTTTTTGCTTTCGGGCTATTGATACTGAGATTATGACGTGTCCTTCTAAACCTCTTTGGATATTTAGAGACATGTTTTGGCAATCGTACGAAATAGCCATAAACGGAGTTTGGTTTTGGTAGAAAACGTAGTGTTAGCTTATTTAGCTTATTTAGTTTCCAGGATTTCATAGGGATGATGGCAACGATCAAGCATATAAATTGGACAAAAGCAGCTGCGGCACATCTCTTAGGACATTAACCATTCAAAGCAATAAAAACTCACACAGTTAATTATTATACTGGGTCCAATCTATAGGATGGCAACATATAAAAGCGTAGTATATTGAAATAAACCCGAGACTGTTAACAGGAATATATAAATCGTACTGCGAACTCAAATGTCACAGCTACCTCCAGCTTCTGCGATATGGCGGATAAGACTACAGGGCACATCCGTGTCGAATATGACGCATTTCGATAAGTAGATAAAGGATTCCTGGTTCGCCTCTGCTTAAGTATAGGCAAAGATGCAAAGTTAAGTTGAATGCCGTATCTGACCGCCAGAGAGGTCGTAGTGTCTACACTTTTATCCATTCGATTCCATTCTATTGCCATTTTCAGGCATTACAAAACATTAAAACTTAACACATTTCTTTAACTAGAATATTGCGTACTATTTGTCTGCTCCTTCTTCCCCTCTTTTGGGGGAGAGCTGCAACCCCTACAATCTTAGTCCATCTCACATTGCTCTCATCCTCTCTCAATCTCTCTCTCTCTCTATGTTCTTAATTCCCTTTACCCCATCCCCTTTTTTTTCTTTTCCCTACCTCTCAACCTTTACCGATAGTAAAAGGGCAAAAAGTTTGTACATGGTACAAAATATTTTAACATAGCTGCTATCAAAGTTACATAGATATATGTCAAATCTTAATCAAACGTTTTGCATTTGCAAAAGTGTCGGTCCGCAGTGATGTTGATATCAGATATCATCGTTTCATAGGGTATGTGACACACAGTGGCTTGCGATGGACTTAATATAAATTCGCTTACATAAGTACGAGTTTGACAAAGCTGTACAAAGGAGATATTGGAGGCCAACTACAAACTCAAGATGTTAGAAAGAACCGACGGTCTTCTAATTTGTTTCGTTGATGCCTATCGGTGTACCATCTTATCAAATAATTTTTTTATTTAACTATTACTGGATCTCTATAGCTCATTTAAATTTAATTTGGCGATTTTCACGATAATTTTTGTACCTAACGAAATTTAGTCTGGCAACTGTCATAGTGAGCATAAAGGAGCACAAACATGCGCACAACACCAAGCCAGCAACAGAGAGCGCCCTCACCAACAGTAATGGAGCATGGAGCTAGCAGCAGCAGCAAGTTGTTTGATGTGTTCATGTGATGAATAAGCAAGGAGGGCATAATGAAGGCGGCAAAAACAAAAACAAGCAAATGAAATGTTTGTGTAAAATTCGTAATATAAGCAAAGGGATATTATCAAAGGCAAATATCATCAGCTAACACCATTTACAACAACAAACTGAGCATTTGTCGTTTTACTAACAGAAACAACAAAAAAAGAATGACAAATATTTCTGTTTCTTGAAGCTCAATTCATTTCAGTTTTAGCTCATCAGTCGATCTTAGACTTTAGTCGCTACTCGCTTCCCTCCCCCAACTATATTTATAAAATGCTTTTTTTACTGGCTTCATGTCTTAACTTTGCTTTTGTTACCTCTTTGGTAGCCACAGGATTTTACAGTACCGTGTTACATTAAATTTCATTACATAAATACATAACTGCGTTCACTACACCAAGGAAGAGCGACCTGGAAAGTTAAAAGAGAATGAGTACGTAAATAGTTCTTGTTTGGCGCTCAGTAAGGAACAGTGCATTCCGGCTTTAAAAAAGTGATGAAACCATATTAGGTCCTTTGGAGGTACATATCTCGCCATATGATTATATGTAAGTTAGAAAAGGAATGTTGAAGAGATATCGAACAAAGCTCCTGCAGCGTATTATACTTGAAAAACGGTCTTCGGGAGAACGGGTATGTTCAAATCTCTCATTCGACCCATACCAATTTGCGGCGCTTTAGTCTCGTGGAAAGCACAATATAAAAATAGCAATCAACTGAAGGTTGGGAAAGAATATCAAGAGAAGTGAGTAACGCAGTGTTAAACTTCATCTTTCTCTTGAAGCCCCTATATCTGCTCGTGCTCTGTTTGGCCACATGTGAGTATCTTAAACTAAGCGAATACAAAATGTGGAAATCGGCCCAGCCTCTAAACGTGACGATATTAGATAACACCTGAGTGAGTAATGAATCATAAAGAATTTCTGACATTTGAAGTGTCCTCCAAACAGAGGTACATACACATGTGCTATGGAAAGAACAGCTAGGCTGATCCAGGAGAGTACAGTCTCCGAGACCAATGTAACGTCTTTGTTGGCAGTCAGGCTGTCGTCAAGGCTATAGAATCCAACTTGATATATTCCAATCATTAGAAATGCCGAACCTCGATGGCGTGCATAGTAGAGATATACGCCGCCGATAAACGCCGCCGCCGCCGCCGATTTTGGTCGTTTTTTCGCACGCCGCAGCCAAATGTCAAAAATATCGGCGGTGGCGGCGTCCGGCGCGTTACTATATTTTCTCGTTTAAGACTGTTTAGGCCATTTATTGTTCATGTCGAAAATTGGTCGGATAGGGTCGAAAGTGGTATCAGCGGATGCGCATCACAGCCAGTTATAAGAAACTAATTGCGAAATTTAACTCTTTCTAACTGTTCGATTCAGCTTAACACGGACTTTGCATCGCCCAATTTACCAAGTTATTTAAACAAAACACTAAAGAAAATTTATATAATAAATTTATATGCTCACTTTGCATATTTCTTTTTTCAAAAAATTAATAATGAATTCAAATAAAATGACCCACGGCGAACATGTTTTCAAATTGTCCTCAAGTTGTTAAAAAAAGCAAAATACCCAAAAATGGTGCCGATTTTTAAAAGAAATTTATATTGCGATTGGCTGAAAGAATATGCGAAATCAGTGATGCAAATCCTTTAGTAGGTTCTAGGGGCATAAGCATTCCTTTGAAATGACTCTTATCTCATACTTAAGTTGAGGATATATGTACGTTTGAGAAGGGTTTGAAAAATCACTTGGGCTTACATTCAAACATCTGTTGTTTCTTTGCCAAACTATACAAAGCGTCTGAAATGTTAATTTTGATTTCACACTTCATCCTTCAACACCCAAGTCTCCCGGTCTGACATTTCCTAAAGTTGGCGGCACTATCCAAAACTAGTCCCTTGGAATGAATCACATTGATTGTAGCCTATCAACCAAGTTTAAATATTACCTACACGTTACGGCTCCTTTTACAAATTTGAATACGTAGGCACATATATTTACCAGGTGAGGCTTTGTCCTTCGCAAGAACACTCAAAGTGGTGAAACAAAAGCTTTCCCAAGACAGTCGAACTAATGACCGTGTGTGCTACTGCCCTAATGTAATGGACAACTAGTCTGAAGCTACGCGGTCATCCATAATGAGCTCTTATATCATAAGGCCGGAAAACAACGGTTAACATCTTTCACTTAAAATCGGTCGACTTTCATACTAAAATATCGTTTTGATTTAACGAAGACTATTGAAATCAATGTTGTGAACACAAACGTCTGCAAACTTTGGTCTACATTTTAAAAATTTTATCCAGGGTCCTTGAAAAATTTTAATTATGTAGATGCGCCGAGGATGATACGGTTTTCACCCATTCCGCACTGACATCCACTTAGACGATGGCGGCATCCTTGGCCGAATAGTCACTCCCTAACGTTTCAAGTTGCTTATCCGGTGTAGCTCGGAAGCATAGCTCGACAAAGAATCCGTTAAAAAGTCTTCGGAGCTACGCCTAGAGCTTCTAGGAAAGTGACGTCGACGAAGGTATGAGTTCGAAGTCACAGTCCTATAGCTTCTGTGCTGATATATGGTGTGAGGGTCAGGAGGCGTGATAGCGACTGGTGGTCGGGATTGCTGCTGTTCGCACATCGGGAGTTGTAGCTCTTAAAAACAGCCGAAAAAACTGGAGGCGCCCTGTGCCACGAGAGTCATGAGTATTAATAGACAATTAATAGCAACCGTAAGTCGCATTTGTGCGTGACCGCCAAGGAGCCACAAATGATTTAAAGAAATTGTGTTCGCGACGATTATTAGGAGTTTAACCATAGGTGAAACTACGCTTTGAACGACATATACAGACAAAAGTGTGACCATTTTATGTATCTCTATTTCTTTTCAGCAGACGCAGCAGTACCAATTCCAAAGACCGGGGTTAGGTTCGAAGCCTCTCTGGAGTAAGTGAACGAGGGACAATCCCTTCGCAAAGAGCTACTCCGGAAAATTTTTGAACGGTCTGCGAAATCTTGAGGAAAAACCCCGGATCTTTTCGAAATGGCCAACACGTTGATTTCCTTAAATACATACAAACAAAACCTTTCCTAAATATTATTTTTTTAAATAGAAAAATCAAGCTTTTCAAAGTAAGAACACCGGCGTACGCCGGCGCGTCGCCCACGCCGCCGCCGATAACGCGTACAGTGCGAGGATCACGAGCACATATATGAGGTAAGGCATTTGATGGTGGTCAGTAGAAGTTCCAAAATAAATATAAACTACACTGACAGCTCATTTTTCTGCCGAAAATATAGAATTGAATTAAATACTATTGTAACGTACATGCAGTGAATCACGGTACGAATTTTGAGGTCTCAAAGTCCTTATGACCATGTTTTAATTGGAAAGAAACGGGTCTCCTTATCTAAACTAAGGCAATCTCAGTGAGAATATTTACGGACGTCAAGGCTGGTCAGTGTTGTAGTACGCCGATGCTTTAACCGACGCATAACAACATACTCCCACATTAAAGGCTGTCAGTATGAAGAAGAAGAGGAGTATCTTCGCACAATCCCTCAAAAAAGTATGAGTTTCTTTCATCGCCTAGATAGAATTTTCTACACAGACAGCTTCCATAACAATCTAAAAAACTAAGCGAGATCTTCCAGCACCTAAATATTTTTTTTCCAAGCAGAATATTAAAATGAATCGAAAAGAACTAGGCAGGTCCCTTATGGCACTAAGGCAGAGTAATCTATTCATCATTTTTATTTGCAAATATTCTTAGTCATGCCACTGTGCGTTGCTCTTTATCAATTGGCTTGGTTGCTTTTTCTCTGAGTTTACATATGTACGAGTAGGTACATAACACATCTACAAATATTTTGATACATGAATGTATGTAGGTACGTAAATATATACGTATGAACGCCTGCATATCAATTGCTTTGCAATGTCGTTTAGAGAAAAAGGCGATTTTAGTCGACATCGATATGTGTACCTTCGTATGTGTGTATGTATCCTTGTAGCCGAACTAATTAGTTGCAAACTACTACACAACTAGTTCCCGTTCTATAAACTGAGTCGATCGCCATACGAAAACATGCAAATGAATGCCCCTAGATTTGGAGCTTATGTTGAGACGGTATCAGAATAAAACATATAAAACTTTATTTTTAGCATTCAAATATGTACCGCTTTACTTTTACTTTTAATACTATTATTTTCACCATGAGAAGCTCGCATTCAGTTCTGCAGTTTTTTTTCACAGTATTTCATCGTAGTTTGGTGAAACGAGAAGCATACTTTAAGGCGGAAAAATTAAAAAATAACAATAATTATCATTAGAAAAATTTTTTGTTCTGGCCTTGAGCTCGAATCGAACCTTGAATCGGCGGAACAAATAGTTAAATAAACAAAACTATGACAGAACGGATTTAGAGCTTAAAAGATAATTGATGAAATTATTGACATTTTCAGTAAGGAAATAAAAAAATAAAAATAAAATACAAAGAGCGATATACCTCCAAAGAGAACTAGGGCCGAGCTTCTCTTTCAATTTGCGTCGTCTTCCTTTTGAACTTTGCAACAAATTGGCGGGACGGAACCTTGATGTCTTACGTCGACTCCGAACGGCATCTGCAAGGCAGACGAATTTTCACTGCGGAGCTTTTCGTGGCAGAAATCTTATCCGTTCCGATATAGAGTCCTTAACACATGCTTTGTCACTTCTCTTGACTTTTTTGAACGTATTTCAGTAGTTGGTCTCTCACATTGAGTGGTTCCTTTTGATACCACAATGGCCGCCGTTTATGCATTTCTAATGTTTGAATTTGGAATGAACTTTGTACAGATCATTTTCGGGGAACATAGTTACTTACAGTGCAGCACATCTGACCTGCTCTAAAAAGAACTTGGTCAAGTTGTAAAATATCTGTAAGAGTAACAGCCTTGGTGCGCCAATCTCTGTACAATGCTTAATATTTCATACCAACACTTTAACTGTCCGCGTTTAGTCCTTCCAAATTTTTTTTTACCTTGAAAATAAAAACGCCGAGAAAAACTTTAGCTGCATATTACATCAACGCGTAGCAACTTCCTTATGCCCTCCGGAAGGAATGTGAAAAAGTGGTAGAAGGAGAAATGGTGAAACTTTTAAGAGCTAGTATGAAATGTTACCAATAATATAGGACAAAAGCTTAACCTCTTCAGGATTGAGCACACATATCCGTGGGACACCAAAAGACCAGTTTAACTTTTAAATGAAAATCAAAATTAAAGTAGACGGGATGGACTACAATTTCTTTAAGAAAAATATATCCGTGCAATGCAGTCTTTCAGAAAAATGAAAAATGCATATGAAAGCTTATAAATGCGACAAAGTCGTATGTTTTTGAAAAATATCGGGTTGCTAGGAAAGTTTCTGAAAATAGTAGTAAGAGCAGTTTCTTACCACCTGAGTCAGTCCTAGTACAGGCCTTAAGCTTCTTAATGCCGTTAGTTAAAACCCTTCGAATAGTATAATTAATTCCATGTTTCTTCCATATTCCGCGTAAAAGCAATGGATGTTGCAAGCTATCCAAAATAGCTGCCTTTGGACTAGTATTTTTCGTGACCTATTTGCTGTTTTACCACATGGCATACATCACGAAGTCGTAGCTAAATACATACATATATGTGAGTTTATATTCGGGGCCTGTAAAACGTGTTTGGCTTCCTTTTTCTGGCATTTTATTTTTTGCAGCTTCAATTGTTATTGCATACAACCAAGTACTTGTTTTTGTTATGATCCGTATCACATTCTTTACGTCTACAACTCGTTTTTGTCGTGCGCTCTCTTCACAAAATACAAATTTAAGATTTACGCGATTAGAACTAAGGGAGTTTCGTGCAGTGTAATATTCTCTTAGTTTCTATTTTGGTTATTTATCCCTTATTTTGACCACAATATAGCAAAATTTTACATTTATCAGAGTTTACTTCATGTAACCGTGAGTTACAGCACAGTGTCAATTTTTTTATTTTCTGTATGTGAAAAGAGAAAGAAGAAAATAAAAAAGTGTTAATCCGGGCGAACTTCGTGCTACATGCATTTATGTGTGTGTGCCTGTGCTTGTGTGTGGTTATGTACGCTGCAGGTGCGTCAAGTGGTGGGGTGCAGATGAATTTTAGCAGCTGTTTTGCATTTTCTTTTGTATGCAACATTTTCCTCATTTTGCCGGCTTCCCTTTGTAATGGTAGTTCGTGTTTAGATTGTTTTTGCTTGTATGCTTTGCTAATGTGATTCGGCATTATGTCGCGATGTCTAGGTTTGTACGAGTTTGAGTTTGTGTGTTTGTAATCGGTTATGTGCGATATGAGTGGGTGGTTGTGGTGCTGGAAATTTCCGTTTTTATTTTATCGTTCATTTGAGGTTGAATAATCAGTGTTGCCAGTTGTGCTAACAAATTTTAAAGGATTATTGCTCGGGGAATAGGTATGTGATTGTTAGATTCTTGGGTAGAATTTTAGTTCTTTTCAATTTACTCATATTTAAGGTTCAGCGTAAGGAACTTAGGAGGTTTTCACTGTTTTGTCGAGGTAATATTCTAAGTCTTAAAAACGTAACCTTTACTAAGATCCCGTTTCCTTAATAGACTATGAATGGGCACGTACTTGGAATATCCAGTCCATAGCAGGGGAAGTTACATATTCCTGGTTTGCTTGAAAGGTGGGAAAAAGATAGAGCCTCACGTTGTTGTTGTTGTTGTTGTTGCTGTAGCGATAAGGTTGCTCCCCGAGGCTTTGGGGAGTGTTATCGATGTGATGGTCCTTCGCCGGATACAGATCCGGTACGCTCTGGTAACACAGCACCATTAAGGTACTAGCCCGACCATCTCGGGAACGATTTATATGGCCCATTAAACTTCAGGCCATACCGCCCTCCCACCCCCTAGATCCATGAGGAGTCGGGGTCCCCAGTGCCTCGGCTGTTAATGAAACAGGATTCGCCACGGATAGGTGAGGTTGACAATTGGGTTTGGAGAAGCTATGTATTGCGCTGGCAACCTGAAAGGGTGCGCTACACAAACCCCTTGAATCCGGTATTTTAGTCGCCTCACGTCCTTTACCACAGTAGAGTTAAGAAGGTTTAAAGATTGGGGCAGTTTTCTGTACGAGTTTAATGGTGACGTAAAGCGTGTGCTCAAGTTGTGGAGGCAACACTCTAATTTTTTGTTAGAAGGAGAGTTGAAGAATTTGACACCCTTATTAATACTAGGCCTGGAAGCACTGCGACCTTTGTGCAGATCTATTGTGAATTTGACACCCCTGACTACAGAATACTCATTGTCATTAGTTTGTCAGTAGCTGCCTAGACGTTTTCAGCCGTTGCGTAACAAGTCACGCTAGCTATCCGTGTTTCGATAACTACGCTATAAGATCTACGTAATTCAAGTCTTCCTCGACCTGTAGCTCCTAACTCACTGGTGGTCTACTTTCAAATACGGGTGCTGAAGCTATAGCTTCCTGTCGGAACATTTTCATACGTAAGGATAAAATGACACAGCCAGCGAAGCCTTTGGGCTTTTATTAGTTACACTATGTTCATTTCTGTGTAAAACTCATATAGCTCATTATTAAACCTCCTCCGATACTTTTCTTTGGCGTCACGGACATCCCATCTTCCCTCGACACCGGCCGCCATGCCAACCCCTGAATGAGGACAGGTGAGAGCGGGATTTTTGCTGGTCGAGGGAGAACTTTAGCTTTCAATTGTCACCTCAGTCCAAAGTAACGCTTCTCGCCCAGAATGATTCTCTGTTTGATTTAAGGGCTGACGTTGTTTTCGCTGTTAATGCTAGTTCCTGGATAGTCGAAATCCTTCATAGTTTCGAATAAGCTAAGTACTTCATTGCTAAGGCCAGCGATAACAATGACATCAGCGTACGCCAAGCTGTTATCATATTTTATACCGTTCTGGCTCTAAGATCAGGGCAAAGACTTTGCATGATTGTCTAAGGCTTCGGTTTATCGCTTGGATGTATCCAATCCTACATTAAATGCATGTTAAAGTTGATTTGAGATAAGCTACATGGTCTAAAGCGAAGCTGGGCCAGAGAGAAGCGCGACTCCCTACGAAGTCTGCTTTCCTATTCTCAATTGAGTGTCTCCTGATGCGTTACTCGATTAAACAGCTGGGTTCTTAGGCACCCAATCCCTTCATAAAGTTAAGGAATTGACTTCTTGTTTCTGGGAGGTGGGTCCGCCTCATAGATGATGCCCACATTTATCAGATTTTAACAAAGATTTTCTGTTCAGCATTTCATTTGACTCATTTATAGGGAGCATTTTGGCCACACTGTATAACTGATGGCCTCTCAGATGAGATAATTAGACACATCATTTCTACGGGTGGAGTGTATGTCTTTCGTGAGGTGACCATCCCGGCTACGTGAAACATAAGAGCGGCTGACCAATTGTTTGGTAGCGTTTTTTTATGCGCCAAGTGCCAGCAGCAAGTGTCTTGAGGATTTACATGCTGCCTTGTACTTATGATGAATTACGGCTGTAGGTGCATGGAAGGTATGACTACTTTCGAACGTCACGTGCAATATTTTTAGTTATTTTCTTTCGACATGGATGTCAAAAAGTTCTGTTTATTTCAATCTCAGAGAGATGGTTGGTGTGGACTTAGTCGGTTAACGCCTAATCGCGCAAAATACATATAAGGAAAGGCTAGTAAGGTAGTTTGGTACCATAGCTCATCTATGAAAGGACCGGTAAGTTGATATTAATGTGTAGTCATTTGTATACGAAGCAATAGTGGATTCTTGTTGTGCGGGAGGGAGATTCGATATATGGGTGTTAAGTATCAGAGAGTAGAGGACACCTCCATGTGACGTCCTCTGTTTAATCCTTCTTGGCTAAGGACTTTCATTCCTGAACTGTGTCGGATACCTAGCGTTCACGAGGTAATTTACTGCACACCTTCTAGACTGATGGGAAGTAAAGAGAGGAATTGAATACATGCACTAGGTAGCTCAATCCATCATGGCGCACGTTACCTTTGCATCTGCATAGCTATTCCGTCTGGTTCAGCTGATTTTGAGAGCTTAGTCTTTTCTATCGCTTCTTTAAGTTACGTGAGATCCAACATGTCTGTTTTTACCACTTACCTGGCTACAATTATTAGGATGTCTTCCCAGTTGGCATGCTGGTGTTCATTGAACAGCGCTGACGTCTTATTGTAGCGTCTATATTTGTCTTCTGAGTCCTGTGGTCTCACACCAACATGTTTCTATCTCTATGGCCGCATTTTGGGTATGGTACCAGAGGAAATGAAATGAGTCGACTTATTCAGGGTGATACTTCGAAACCCTTACTTGACATCTCACAGAAAAAGAGAGCGGATAAAGAACGCTCCGTAAATGCTTAATAGTCGTGCCATTTAGTTCACTTAAGCATATGTGTTTACATTCGATGGGGAAACCTGATGAAATCGAAAGATATGAGTTCTGACAATTTGATTTCTGGTCTGATGATATAAATACAGCATATCTAGCGAAAACCCATTTTCTATCGATCTTATTACTTAGCCCAGTGCAGTTCAATTGCAGAGGTTTGAAGTATCTGGGGATAGTACACACGACATACGCCGGGGCGAAAGCCGTATCTTACCGACTGCGTCATGCCGCCTCCTCATTAGGTAGGACAATAAGAGCCTTTCGTGCTAAATATATATACTTTCATATTTATATTTGTAGCATTATTCACTTCGCGTAGGCACGGTTGACATTTGGATTAGATAAACTATTAGTCTAAAAACCTATTAACTTTACAATGGATCCTCCCACTCATAAAATTTTTTAGTAGATTGGTTACATTTATTTGTTTTATTCTTATTATCCGAGGCTTGATGAGTAGGACCACCAAACCATTTAAACAGCCAAGCGCCAGTTAGGTAAGGAAAGATACATTCGTTTAAGAATAACGTATAATACAATTATGGCAAAGTGAGTGGTGCCACGCCCCTTCCAGTAAAAAGGGAAATTCGCAATATCTTTGCACATTTTTCACTATACACCGCCTTGTATAGTGTTCCTATGTTTTAATTAGATATGTAGAAGGGAAGAGGTGGAGGTAAACGGAGGGTGACCCTACAGGAGAAACCTTGCACAAAATATCTAGGAATCTTCTAGACAGTAGCTGTCATGGAAGCTCAGATGAAGAAGGCCTCAACGGCACTTTATGCATGTAAAAGAATGCTGGGGTGTACGTGGGGCTTATCGCCCTCTCTTTATCATTGGGTTTTTGCAGCGATTGTAAGCCCTATTCTATACTATGGAGTTCTTGTTTGGTGGAAAGCCACACAAAAAACAACCTACCTCAAAAAATTAGAGGGGGTATGCAGACTATCATGCTTAGCATTACGGGAGCCCTGAAAACAACCCCGACGGCTGCACTGTATGCCATTCTGCACATTCCACCTGTAGACCTGGTAGCAAAGAACATAGCATTAACAACTGCAACCAGGCTCGGTGCCTCGGGGCAGCTTGAGCGCCGACCATACGGCCATAATAGTATAGCGTCATCAATCACAAGACGAACAGACTACCTGATTCCCTATCTGCGCTTCGAGGGCGATCTTAAGGCCACAATAGAGGTGGACGGTTGGCGCAAGGGTGCTCAAATGGCGGACGAGGCGATAAATGTGTACACAGATGGTTCTAAAGTAGTGGAAGGAGTAGGGGCTGCGGTATACAATGCTGATCCTGAAATAAACAGATCCTACAGGCTGCCGGATTACTGTAGCGTTTTCCAAGGGGAAATATTAGCCGTAACCAAAGCAGTAGAAACCTTGGAAGAGAATAGCTTAAGCTGCAACCGTGTTAAATTTTATATTGACAGTCAAGCAGCAATTAAGGCAATAATCTCGCATAGCACAGCATCTAAATGCGTGTTAGAGTGTAAGCAGTCTCTGGAGTGAATCGGGACAGGGAGAAGCATACATCTATATTGGGTCCCAGGGCATATGGGAATAGATGGGAATGAAAAAGCGGATGAACTAGCTAAAAAGGGCGCATCCCTTGAAGCTTGCTCCGTAGACGTCCCAAGTAGACTGGGCGAGATTAAGCGAAGGCGAGAGGTGCACATGATCGACCAAGCGGGAAAGGCGTGGGTTCAAGCGCGGGGCTGTAAAGTGTCGAAGATTATGTGTAGGTCTTAGAACCTTAGACTAACAAAGTTGCTTCTATCATTAAAAAGAGAGGACTGTAGACTCATGACGGGTATTCTGACTGGACACTGCCTTCTGGCGTCACATGCCTTTAAATTAGGCTTGGTCAGTGATAGCAGATGTAGGAAGTGCGGGTTGGAGGAGGAAACGATCGAGCACGTTCTGTGCTCGTGCCCTGCGCTTGCCAGGCTAAGACTCCAGCTATTAGGAGTGATACAGCTGTCAGATCTAGAAGCAGCAAGTGGCTTAAGTTCTAGGAAGCTTCTAGTATTTGCCAAGAGGACGGAGTTATTTTATAACATAGGTCCTGGTTTTTGATAGGGTCGTTAAAACAAACTTCTGGTAACACTACGGACTCAATCAGTCTATGTGAGGTCCTCATGGTCCGGCCAGTTCAACCTAACCTAAACAGAGAAGGTATGTAGTGAAGAATAAGTTAAAAGCGAGGTTAAAGAAAGAAATTGAAAGTGAATAGAAAAGCCAAATGGAAAGAGCAGGACATAGTTAAATGGGATAAGAGAAATGAGAATAGGGAGGAGGGCGACTAGGGAAAGGAATATTAAGAAGCGAGCCACAGAGAAGGGGAGATAAAGCGGTAAGTGAAAGTAATTGGTCAGAAATCTTAAAGGTATGCGGAAAAAATCGAAGAAGAGAATGGATAAAAATAAAATGTCTTTTATGCCGAATCGAGGTCGGGTTTGGTAAGTGGCCTTATATTATACGAATTTTGGTAAGGGTGGCAGGTGGCTTTCGAAACAGCACAATATTTCACCTGTGGAAGCTTTTTACCATTTTTATTATTTCTTTTCTTCTCCGTCATATCTCTATATTCGAGTTTTTTAACTAACATGATTTAAATACACTTACTGAGTCATTGGCCGTGTATTTTTATCCATATATACATCTATTTCTGCGGGTAAAAAAAAACCTTATCATCACTTAGATAATGTTTAGGAGACCCATCTAGCGGCAGTGGTTAAATAACTAGCTACATAATCAGTTGTACCGAATAGCGATGACACGCACCTCCGTTGGACACAGTGTATAACCCATAGCTGAATCGGTTGCGATGAATCGTGGGCACACGCACTTTTCGCTCATAGACAGGCATAGACCGACACATTTCAGTTGCAACTGAGTATAATGCATACTGAAATTTCGCAATGCTAATCTTCTTCGCAACAATTTCATAAGTTGAGATAAAGTTATGCATTTGGTAGCGCATATATAGTTTAATTGCATATGTATATACATGTAAATAAATTAAAAAATAAAAAAACTTTTTTAAAAATAAGCTCTTATTATTGGTTAATAAAATTAACTAAAAAGTAAAAAATAAATTGACTGTAAAGAAATATAACACTTTATAAGTTCATTGTAACCTTTAACGATAATTAGGCTTTTCGTCTGCGACAAAAAAATTCCATATTGTACATAATTATATATTTTTAACATTAAAACTTTACACCTAAATTATTAAATCTTACAGTTTATATCACAGTCCTAATTGTTCTAATAAAAAACGTGTTAAATTTTGATGGTATAATTAAGAACATTTAGGACCTCCTTTTCTTGCTATCACAATGTAACGCGCTTTTATTAGAACAATTAGGACTGTGATATAAACTGTAAGATTTAATAATTTAGGTGTAATTTCTTAATGCTAAAAATATATAATTATGTACAATAAGGAATTTTTTTTGTCGCAGACGAAAAGCCTAATTATCAAGGGACGGAAAATAATATTTTTTTTTCGGAGTCGAAAAGTCCTGGTAAAAAAATTGTCCTAGGTGAAATGTTTGAGTTTCCAGGTATCCCTATAGCCATATCAGTCGAATCATGCATCCTTTGTATTTTTCGAACTTTTTTCCATAAAACTCACATATAAAGTAAAATCTGTATTTTTATTTTTTGAGTCCGATAGAATAAAAATAAAGTCCGGAAATAAAACTTAAATCAAGACTTTTATTTTAGCCGTTTCTTTGTTATCAAGCGGGACTTTTATTTCGGCCTTAAAAAATAAAAGTCTTGATTTAACTTTTATTTCGGGACCTTTATTTTTAAAAGTCCGAGTTTAACTAGTTCTATCGGACTCAAAAATAAAATTCCAAAAACAATTTTTTATATTGATCCAAATATATTTCAAGTCCAAAATTAATAGTTTTGCAAGGATTTATATTATAAAGGAATAACAGTTTCAGCCCCTGCTAATTTTCGTTAAAGGTTACAATGAACTTATAAAGTGTTATATTTCTTTACAGTCAATTTATTTTTTACTTTTTAGTTAATTTTATTAACCAATAATAAAAGCTTATTTTTAAAAAAGTTTTTTTTTCTTTAATTTTATTTTTTACTTTTTAGTTCGTTTTATTAACAAGTAATAGAAGCTTGTTCTTAGAAAAGCTTTTTTCTTAAATTTAATTTAAATATGATTTTTTTTTAATTTTTAGTAGGGTAAAATATTGTTTAAATTAGTTATGTAATCTTTACTTAGTTATTTGTAACGTTTCTCATCCTATCCATTTCTTTTAATGCATCAACATTACAAGGTTTCTTCGAAGTCAACTTTGAACAGTCAAGTTCTTCTATTCGAGTGTTAACTAACTTAAAATCATATTTTATTGTGACTTTGCCTATGTCGCGTTCAGTTTACAACTACTCATTGCAGATCTCTGCTCTGTTCCATCGCCAAAAATCTGTAAAACAAAATCAAGTGCGCAGAAAAGTATGCAACAAAAAGTATGCAACATTTAGCGATAACAGCCTAACTTCTACGTTTGTTGCATACACAAACAAAGCGAAGTTACCTGCGTTCTTGAGGACTTAGGCTTTTATTCCCTTGTGAATACAAATCTTTACCGATAACTCTGTTATCGATTAATTTATCGAATTCTCGCAAAGTAATATTGCATTGTCATCGGAGTTATACATGTGTGCAAAATTTCAGCTCAATCGGACACCGGGAAGTGTATCAAATTTAACTTGCAAGATTTGATTACAGACAACAGCCAAGTGAAAGTAAATAAAAGCTTATAAAACGACAGCTATACCTCACTCATCAAAAAATTTAAATGTGAAATTCTTCTTTCCTCGTTTTCATGTGCTTGATCTCCGCGCTCCGCTTATCATAAAACAATATTTTTTGATTTGTTGGGTTTTTCCATGTTTCTCTTTCAAATTATATAATTTAATTTTTTTTCTTTTGACCCTTCTTTCGTAATTCATAATCCTTATCTATAAACGAGCGCTGATAAGTTCCTCATTTCCGTTAGACGTAACAAAAATAACCCTTCCTACACACTTTAGAAAACTTCTTCGAATTGCGGTGTGCATACCGTACGCATCTACTTAGATGAATATAATTCCAAGAAAACCTCGTTTTCAAAACTTTTTCTCCGAATTTACGACTGTCTCTTGTGTAATTTTCTCTTTCACACTTGCCATTGCCTGCGATTTATTTTTTTTACTAAGCATTTTTCACTTGCCAAGTACTGCCGAGGAGTACAAAAGTGACAACCACGACAACACAGCGCATACAAAACAACAACAAATATAAAAAAATAGCTGCAAAAAAAGGAAGAAAAAGAATCTTTGCATTTTTATATTCACACTACGATTTTTATCACCAGCAGCTCTTGAGTGCAAGTAATTTTTACACAAAACTTATTTTCTTATACTCTGTTACGCTTCTTCCGGTCTTTGTTTTTACAGCCACAAAATGTCAAATGCAACATGCAACCGACAACAAGAACACTGCGTGCACTACCGGCTCCCGCAGCTCCTTGCACCTTCGTGGTCATACAAATACAAACACACACAAACAATTACACTTGGCAGCCCTATTTCATAGCTTCTAAGTGCTGATGACGCGCCACATTTTTGTCGTTTTTACATCGTCATTCATGCCACCTCCAAAAAAACAAACCCAACTGCAACTTGTTGTCCCCAACCACTCATAAACGTTAACACCACCTACACCCTGGTACGTAGCACTGCCCTACCGCAATGCTTCTTCTTCAGCTTCTTCTCTCTCTCACGTACCATTTTTAACGTTTTACTTTATGTCATAGTAAAACAGCGGCCAAGGCACATCGCATCATGAAAATGCACTGCACTTTATCCTGATACTAAATGTACGCACTTGTATGTGTGTTCATGTTTAAGCATATGTGTGTGTGTGTATGTGTGTGTGTCGTAGTAAGCGTGTAATGACAATGACATTCAGTGGCGTCAATGCCGTGGCCGCAAGGATGGTAATGAGGTGATCGCCATTCGTGGTATCGTTCACGTTTGGCTCAACGCTCTTTAAGTTATCAGCGCATATTTTCATTCACTTTTTTTTAAGTGTGTGCGAGTTTTTTTATGCTTTTTCCTTTGCTATACCCAGTTGTGAAAAAACTGAGAAAGCATTATGCGATCCCATTAGCGTGGACCGATAAAGCGGTAGCGGTGGTGTCGTGGTAGCGTGCACCACCTATCACACCGACGATCCTGAGCTCAAGCGCCGGCCTAAGCAACAAAGATTTAGAAAACAGTTTTTTTTTGAAGTGAAAACTCATCTGCCTTGCAGATGCAGTTCGGAGTCGGCGTGAAAACCGGTAGGTCCCGTCCCGCCCATTCGTATACAACAGTGTCCCGAATAATATCCCTTAAGAGTTGGTAGACCCTCTCTGCTTAGATTTTAGCGTTTAGCAAATACTCTCAATCCTGGGATAGTAAACAGTTATGGTGCCAGCGTATGCTTTTGTCAGTCCACCTCTTTGGCTAGGTACATTACCTTCATGCCGCTGATACCCGGTAACCAATCCGAACAAACCCTGTTTTTGGCTTTCATCCACTAGCTTAGAAGTGATTGTGTAAGACTGCAAGGCACCCAATGCTTTCTGACTATCTGGCATAATGATAATACATCATCATCATCATCATCATTAATTGGCGCTTAACCGCATACGAGATATCACGATACTTACGGCCGATTGGGTGCACCAATGACGGTAAAGTCTTTCTTCATCTGCCTCTTCCAACTTAGTGCAGGACTCCACTTTCCCCTGCGCCCAACCTGCGATGTCGACTGAAATACTTTCTTGGCCAAAGCATCTTCGTCCATGCGCATAACTTGAACTAGCTATCGAAGCCTTTGTGTTTTATTCGCTGCACTATCGACATATCTGGGTAATGCTCATAATTACCAGGACCACAAATCATCTGGAAAACTTTTCTCTCGATCACTCCAAGGGGTATTTTATCTCCTCTCGACACAATCCATGATTTCGAGCCAAACATCAGGTCAAGTATGATGAGCGACTTGTGGAGCGTGATTCTTGTTCGTGGAGAGACGACTTTACTTTTCAATCGCCTACTCAGTCCAAAGTAACACTTTGTTGCAAGAGTTATTCTTCGTATGATTTCTAACTGACATTGTTTTTGCTGTTAATGCTGGTTTCCAAATAGACGAAATCCTCCACAGTCTCGAGTAATCCTCTCCGAGGCATTCTCTACCGCAAACTTCTATTTGCATGAATTTCTGCCTGAAATATGGTGGGGTTTTCTTGAAGCTCTAAGCGTATGGGTCATAACATCACGTAGTCACAATATGGAATTTTCTATGAAGCTGGGTATAACTTTAGTGCCGATTCTATTTGTTATTTTAATTTTCGTGTTTTTTAATGTTTTTATGCATTATTTTTACTTTTACTGGTTTTACTTTTTTACATTAAACTTTATTCGTGTTATGCTTTTGTTGTTTCTTTTCATTGGCAATAGAATGAGAAAAGTTTTAAAAAGTGAAATGGTTTCTGTTGCATTTGCAACGAATGTAACGGAATGAAAGTGTTGCACTCACAATGCTTCGTGGCATCATAAAAATGTTGATGTTGATGTTGCCTTCCTTAAGTTTTGCTGTTACTGTTGATGTTATTGTTGTTATTGCAAATATTTACTAGCTTGCATCAACAATCATACATACATACATACATACAAACGTACGCTTTACAAATATAAAAGTGTTCTTTTACTTATTGTTGTTGTTCTTATGTTGTTTGCTTTTTCGGTTTTGAACAGATTGTAAATATAAAATTGTCTTTCATTCTTCTTCTTCTTCTACTTGTTTTATTTCAATTTCTTCCCTTGTTGTTGTTCGTTTACAACAATTGCATGCTCATATGCAAGAGTGCTATTTGTTCTCAAGTTTTCTAACGGCATTTTTTTACTACCCTTCAAATCACCGGATGTAACCATATCATTCCATTTGGCCGTTTTGCACTTTTCTTAGTTGCTTCATTCAATTCAATTCAATTGAAATTCTTAGCAAAAGCAATTCGTTCACTTTCAAACTACTTCGCATGTTTTGCCTCGTAATTGTTTGGATAAGTAAGGAATATTTTTAGGATTTCATGTAAAACGCATACTACGATTTTATTTCGATTTCATTCTTTACAATACAAAGTAACGGTATTGGCACAATTTCAGAAATGCGGTAGGTGGAGCTCTTTTTATGAAAACGAGAATATTTCTTGGAATTGAAAGTGGAAATATTTGGTTTGTGCTTAATGAAACACCCTCTCGTTGAAAGTGGAATGCTTAGGTTTAACAAATTTGATTTAAGCAAATGTTTTTATTTTTATTTTTTATTTTACTTATTCTGAAAAATTAAAAAAAAATTACGAAAATTTCCTTCTTATTCGTGATTTTAAAGCTGTCATGAAAATGAAATGGTAAACTAAGTTTGTCACGAATCTCGAAATTGATAGTCTTTAAAGCAGAAGAGTTAGACCCACCAATAAACATACCGAAATTACCAGGATGATGCGCTAGTTTATTTAGCCATGTCCGTCTGTATGTCTGTTTGAACGCAAGCCAGCCCCCCAGTTTTTGAGATATACATATATATTTTTAAATGAGCTGGTATTTGGATGTCCGATTGATCATTTGTCGGAACCGACCGCATCGGTTCATTATACGTCGGCATACATCCCCCATACAACCGATTTTTCGTAAAAGAGGGGTTTTATTCTTTATTCCGCATTTTAACAGCTCGAAGATTTCACATGATGATTACATATGAAACGTACATTGTTGTCTAAAAAATTGTCTAGATCGGATATATATTGTGACGAATATTAGCAACACTAAGGCATACTATCATCTCTAAGCCGATACTAAGCAGTCACTTGTATCTACATAAACAAATCAATCAGTATATCTACACATATGTACATACAAGAAGCGGATAGATATGCACAAACACATGCATATATCTGAGATACTCACAAAAGTAGGCAATCATCCGTGGAAGTATCACTCACATATACACGCGCATATGAGAAGCTATAAACGTGCATCTGTAGTTTATAGCTGGTAACCAAGTAGTAAATTCTAGAAGAAGAAACGCCTAGAGGTATGCGAATGACACAACGGAAAGTATAAAAGGAGCAAAAGCTGAGTAAGCAGAATCAGTTTGATTTAAGCACGCTATTGGTTGTGAAGTTAAGTGTTATTGTGAAGTACTTTCAAAGTAGCCTAATAAAGACCATCTTGCATTATTGAATATTGGAATTATTTATTCAACAATTTAGCGATACGAGCGTTAGCAGAAGGTTGGAAATAAGCGGAGTTTCACTAAATTCGTTACAATATTTAACATACATTCCATGCAATCGATTGTTCACATGAGAAGTTTAACGTGATTCCTTCCTCATTTTAACCGCTAGCCAAAGCTTCAACTTTTCCCAGATGCTCACAAATACGGCATGTGTCATTGCCTAAAATTGTCGTTAAGATCGGTCATATTTATATTATATATCCCATACAACTGATTGATAAGATTTTATGGATTTTTGAAATTTCAACACATTATTGTTCAGCTCCATTGATGAAAGTATAATTTCCTCGGCACAGCCGAAAACAGCCCTTTCCTTACTTGTTGTCCAATAAAATATGTACACTAAAGAGTATCACGATGTATGGCGCAAAAAACCAAATCTTTAATATGTGCCCCCAGATTTGAACACTTACTTTACAAATAAGTTTGGGTCATATTCAACCTGTCTGTCCACTTTTGTCATTCCTCAATAACGGAAAATGGTGAGTGTGGTAATGCTATTAAAGCCTGGGAAACCAACCAACGTTGGCGACTCAAATTGTGCAATATATCTCCTATCCCCAGTAGCCAAGACACTCAAAGCTGCCCTCTTCCTTATTTCACCGCATATCTACGGCTTGCCAAAAGTCACACCCTACAAGTCGGTCATCACACCTCTTCTGATGTATGGCTCGAAATCATGGACATTGTCGAAAAAAGATGAGGTAGCTCTTGGAGTGTTCAAGAGAAAAGCTCTCCAGACGTTTTATGTGTCCTGTCCATGATGCCGACAGCATGTATCGCAGGAGGTATAATGATGGGCTGTATGAGCTTTACTCAGATATGATGATAGTGCAGCGAATAAAAACCCAAAGGCTTCGCCGGCTAGTTCATGTTATGCGAATGGGCGAAGATGATCCGACTAAGAAAGCATTTCAGTCGAAACCACTGTTTGGCAGCAGAGGAAGCCTGAGTTGGGAGGGGCAGGTGGAGCAAGACTTTACCGCCCATGGTGCTTTTAATTGGCGTCAGTTATCGCGAAACAGGGATAGCTGGCGTGACTTGTCACGAAACGGCCAAAATCGATAATTGGTTGATCCCACAACCGACCCATCGATAACAAACCGACATTACTTTACGCGTACGCTTGCACTTACCCTACGCTTACATTCTGTAACCCTCATACCGTGAGCAGAGATGTTTTCATACCAAAATTGACTATTACTGGGGGCGGTTGGCTCCTTTTAATAAAAAAAAAGCAAAACCAGTAGATCATTTCATATTATTGGCCAACTGTATGCCAAATAAAATCTAAATCTGTCAAGCCGTTCTAGCGTGCTAAAATCGCAAAGACGAATATCCTAACGTCGAAATATCGACATATCCAGAATTTCATGTTTTTAGTACTAATTAGATCTTTGCACCCCTAAGTCTGCCTTCGATCTAACAATCTTTCTTCGTTTCCATCGTCTTTTTATTTGATCTCCCATGGACATCAGTGCTAGATGTGGCTTAAAAATTAAATGTATTATGACTCAAAGTCTTGTGGCTAATCCAGATGAGATATGTTAAAACCATCGTAAGAAAAATTACTTCATGCTTACTAAATCGTATTTAAGGTTTGGTCTATTTATCCGAAACAGACAGTAAGCAATTAGCCAATTTTATAAAATCATCAGAATCGGATGGGATTTGCACTGACAATCATTTCATTTTAAAGCCCTTGAATATACTTTCATTCAATCCCTATTGCAAGAACATATTCCGCTGACCTTGGTTCACATATCGAGGATCCATTTTATGGATCCGACAATGTCTTGCACGCACTCACTCGGCTGCCAGGCGCACACACTCACCTTCAATCTTTAAATTAATGAAAACCGTTTTTATTTTTCTTTCAACTATATTTAATTGTATTTTTCGTAAAACTTAGTTCTCTCCTTCTTTTACAACTTTTTGGTTTCTTTATAACTTTGTTTAAAACTCTCTAGTTTCATTACTGTTCTTAAATACTATACTTCGCTAAATTATAACTTTTTAGTTAACACACTTATTTCTTTTACTTTAGTTTTCGCGAGTGATGCGCTTGCCGGTTAACTTAAAATTGAAAACAGTCGCTAACGCAACTCTGCAGCTAGGCACCTTTTTCCTTACGTTGCTTAGCAACGAAATTAATGATGGCGTCGAACAACGGCAGTTTAAACCAATCAGAAACTCTCCGCGTTGCTCAACTCTAACATTTTTAGTGATGCCAAGTGCATCTAATGCATGTTTGCATCTTGCACTTTTCCAAAGAGGGAGTTGCCAGCTACAATTTAATGCAGTGAATTACTATGGCACTACACACATTTAGCTTAGTCGTTATTTGATATCATTGAAAGATATATGTTTTCAATCGAATGATATTGCAATGCATTTTTGGAAATTTCTGATAATTGTACACCTTCTGCTAACGTTCGAAAAGCTAAACTGTTGAATAAATAACTCCTATATTCAGTATTGCAAAATGGTCTTTATTTAGACTACTTTGGTAGAAGTAGTTCACAATCACAATTATACTTCACTCTTTGCTCTCTGTTGGCTCGTTTGCATATTTCCCCAATGTCTAGACTTTTCACGAACATGCCTTCCGGAACAGTTGTATCTCATACTTTGTCATTATGCGTGTGTGAGTAACAATTTCTGCTCTTTGCCGATGACTGCACATGTGTATGTGAAATAATCTCTTTGCTTCAAGCTGCTAATTATGTGTGTGGAATATTCTTCGTTGCCTTGTACAAGAAGCCTGGGAATCGATCCCCATAAAAATCATCGATAATTAAATTGCGTCAGTGTTGAAACGATGCGCCGAAATCATAAAATGCAATGTTTTTGTAACAAAATACTAGTTTTACTATTTTTCACAATAACTTTCGAAAATTTTCATTTGTTTTGTCCGCGTACCTTTTAGGTTGTTATAAAGGTAAAATTTTTCTCTTATATCAGAATTGATTTTGTTTAATTTAGAAAAATATATTAAAAGTGTACATACCAAACTAAAATAAATTAGCCTTCAAACAACATTCCGTAAAGTTTGATGATAAAGTACATACAATTTTTAGTATACCTCGTTTGTTGCATATGTACACTGAAAGAAATGGTGCTAGTAAAATCAACAAATCGGTTCTGTTGTTCTTGACTTAACGCAGATTCGGTGGAATTGATCGAATTATGGTTAATTCGACCAAGTCTTTGTCAAGCGAACAAATTAGTTTAGTCATTTCAACAGAAGAGAAATTGTTGCTCTTAAGTTAACATAATTCTGTAAAATTGGCAGATTCCTACCTAATCAATCTAACTGATTTTTTTGTTAACACAACTGATCTCACTGGTCATTTCAACAGCGATCAACAGTCCATACATGAGGCCAATTTCAAAGAGAATTTTGCTTTGTACTATATGTATACACATATTTACGTATGTATATGGCGGCTGCCGTGGTGCGATGGTAGCGTGCTCCGCTTACCACACCGAAGGCCCTGAGTTCACACCCCGGGCAAAGCAACATACAATTTAAGAAATACGATTTTTCAATTAGAAGAAAATTTTCCTAAGCGGGGTCGCCCCCCGGCACTGTTCGGCAAGCACTCCGAGTGTATTTCTGCCATGAAAAGGTCTCAGTGAAAACTCATCCGCCTTGCAAATGCCGCAACATAGGTACTTTCGTACAAAGCTGTCGCAACAACTTTTTTTTGTTCATTTGGCTACTAAAACGGTCAACTACGAATCAGCGATTTGTGCGCAGTTCATTCAACATCTTGTTGCGATGGATTACAGAAATTTCGTGACATTGACATTTCGGTTGATTTTCACCAGTCTTTTTCTTTCAGTGTATATAAAAATTATTTCAATTCATTGAAATGTGATATTATCACTGCATTTTAGGGGTCGGTCAAAGATTTAATTTCTATTGTTTATTTTACAACCAAAGCGTTTTATGTACTTTTCTATACAATGTTTCTGATAATTAGCTAATTAACAAAATTTTAATCTCAGTCAATTTTGACTGTTTTTTTGTTTGTTCATTTTGATTAACACAAATATCGAATAAAACTAAAACAAACAATAATGCAATTATGCGCACCAACACATATACAAACAGGAGATTGCAAATTACAGGAATTATGTGGAAAATACATATTTTATTATTACTATTTGATACTTTTATACATAAGTCACTTTCTTTGTTGTTTTCAGTAAACATTGGGGAATTTCTGATTGGTTTTAAGTGAACCTCGCATTGAGCTTTAGGCTTAAACCAGGGTTGTGAAGCGTCCCCCACGTATGTGCGCCTTCACGTACACATATACACGAGCGACGCCCAAACCCAAGTCCGCTTTCTTCCCGTTTTTAAAATTTTTTAAATTCGAGTACAATCTTTTTAATTTTGTTATATTGGTATTGTAAAAAATAAAATAAAACAAGTATTACTATAATGGAATATATAACATATAATATAATATTATGGTACTACGTAGTACTGAAGGCTCATTATAGAGTTCCGCATTCTTCTTATGTAATTCGTTTCAATTTCATATATGTAATTTTTCTAATTTTGCATTTCTTCGCCGTATTATTTCTTAAAATTGGGTACATAAGTTTAAACTTACTAATCCCACCTGTACCCAAAGTGAACTAGAGGTTATCAATTGTGCCCTCAATGGA
>JARSSU010048866.1:0-15881 GCA_029619165.1 Eurosta solidaginis
GTACATGCGGACATGCGTGTGCGTAACCAAAGACACATACATAAAGTTCTGAGTATCAATGGTTTTACGTCATCGCAGGGTGATATCAGCAGTTGTGTCTATCACATTAAGTGTGATAAGGCCCCTATTATGAAAGTTTTTCGATCTGCGATCTTCGCTGGCTATCGATATCGAAATGGAATTAAAAATTGGTATAGGGGGACTCATGATAGCATCTAAACTTATAGGTGTAATTATATCAGTTACACACGCGTGATATGAACGCACCTAGTAATACGTCTTGATAAACTTGATTGTCTAATCTCTGTCGAAATTTCGTTGTGTATCTAATTTGAAGCGAATAGAAATTTGTTGTCGAGCTGTATCGAATTAGAAGAAAATTGTGTGAAATGTAAGTTTTTTGTGTTTTATCTTATACTTTTTAGCAAACCTAATAGTAATTTCAAACTATTTGTATTAATCATATATAGTGTAGGATGCTTTAATTTTATTAAAATTAACATCCACACAAAAATTATTTAAAAGAAAATGTTATATCTTCTTATGCAAATTGAACTAATAATGAAAATTTTTGAAAATAGAAAATCATATTGAAAATTACAATATTGTAAAAGTATGTAAAATTACAAAGTTCAAGTAACACTAATAACAAGTTAATAAAAATACTTCATTCAATATACATTTAAAAACCCTACATATAGGTCCAAACGTCCTGATACAAAACAACTGCTAGGAAGACTAGATTTCACTATTTCGACAATCCGACAAGGAACTTGTAGAAAGGTTCATTTGATCCGAGTGTATTCTCCGTACCGATGAGTGCAGTTGAGACAATCCCTAGCGCAAATCTGAGAATTGTTGCCAATTTCATGGTTGAAATAGAATTGGGGACTCTTGTGCATTATTGTGCAACCATTCCTCTTTCCTGGATAGCAAGTCATGTACGATTATATGGTCATTATGCAAGTTTAGTTTTAACACATGTAACAACATGTTCAGAAAGTTACAATGTTAGAAAACTGCACTTACGCGTGTGAATTCATTTCCGCGTTTTATACTTCTGGCTAGTCAGTACTTAGCTATTTTCTTCATTTCCTTTTATTTATTTCACAGATGATGGAATGTGCTTTCTGAACGGTTGAATTTATCGAATTATCGAACAATGGCACTAGTCTTGATCGATGAGTGTCATAATACCGATCAAAATTCGTTCGATCATCTCTTTCGACCACAGTGGAAGATCGAAATTGTCTCATAATAGGGGCCTGAGTGTCATTAGTAAACTATCAGCGTTCTTGTAGGGATGCCACCTATGGTAATTGTACCATGACCCTGGTTATTGTACCATATGCAAACCTAACACAAATAAAACACACAAGATTGCGCATGCGCATGTAAACAAAGATCAGCTGTTTTTAATGAGCATTTTTTTATTTCTATTCATTCACTGAAGCAGTCAAGTTGTGACGGTAGATGAGCAGAACGAAGCAATTTTGAACTCGTGAATGCACAATTTCTGTGTGTGATTTGTGCCAGCCTAATATAAAAACGCAAGCAAGTCATTTTCTGTCAAAAAATGGCCCTATTAAACGAGCATTTTCGATTTTCGATCTTCGCTCGGCTATCGAACATCGAAAATCGAATTTGAAATTAGGTATTATGACATCTAATCTCTGTCCGAAATTTTCGTGGTATATCTAATCTTGAGCGAATAGAAATTTTTTGTCGACGCTGTCTAGGAAATTAAGAGAAAATTGTTTAACGTAAGTGTTTTTTGGGAATCTTCTACTTTTTTGCCACTAATAGTAATTTCAAACTTTTGTATAGTTCGTATATTGTAGATGCGTATTTTTATTAAAAGAATATCCACACAAAAATTATTAAAAGAAAATGTTTGTATTTTCATGATGCAAAATTGAATTAATAATGAAAATTTTTGGAAAGTAGGTAAAATCAGTATTGAAATTAAAATATGTAAAAACATACTAAAATTACAAAGTTCGAAGTAACATAATACACAAAGTAACCCTTTACGGCGCCTTGTTGCATTTCTGCAAAATACCATTTAAATCCAAATCAAATTATGACACGACGGTAGAGCACTTTGCTCTATGTTGTAGTTTAGGGGACAACTCAGCATTCTAACAGCAAATGACAGAGTTGGTTGACACATGGAATTGTTTAATTTTTTTTTGCATTAAATAACGCGCGGTACAAATCAGTTTCGAACTCCTATAATACATTTATGATAAGTGATTTCTTGTGAAAAAAAATAATTTGCAGTTAAAATTAGTTTCAGAAAAAGGAAGAGAAAATATTTTGACAATCAGTATGAGTATTTTAAAAGGGAGTAATCCTTAGTTCAATTTTTTTTTTTTTTTTTTTTTGGTGGACGGCCGTTTCGAGATAATCGCCACATAAGGGTGGAAGGGGGGACCTCAGAATTTGTCCGACGTTCCGCCTTCAATACTGGACATAAAGCGATACCAAGTTTTTTTAGATATAGAGCTTTAGTGTGGCTGAATGAGTATTTTAAAAAAGAAAGGACATTGTTTGATCTTCTGCTTAAGATAAAGATTTTTTTGGTCTTTTTTTTCTTTAGTTCCTTTAGGTGGTACGCTTCGACGTTTGTCTGAAATATCCGCCATATAAGGTGGTACCATGGTAGCCCGAGAAGAGAGTAGGGAGACAAAAGGAAAGAAAGATGGAACTCTAGAATGTTGTTTGTACGATTATGGGTATACAAATTTAAAAGGTATTAATGAGAGTTTAAAAGGGATGTGGTGGGAATGGTAGTGTATATGTGAAGGCGTTTCCAGATATCGGACCAAATGTGGACCAGGTTGACCCAGATACCATCATCTGTTGGATACCACGTAATTTATTTATATGTAGTAATACATCTGAGCCACAAGATTGAGTAATGGTTTTTATGTTACGCCCTGTAGAAACTTTTCATTTTCTTCATATAATTATGGTAGTGTGTTTCACCACCATTTTATTACCGTTTTTTACTAAAGATATATTCGCGTCAATAAACCAATCCCTTATACTCACCATAGGTTCATCACCCTTATTATCAATATTTGGTATAGAAGTATGACAAATTTTTTCAAATTATTTCGTAATTTATCGTATGATCAGAAAAAAGTGGAGCATCGTTGGTCATGTTCGGATATTTTCGTTAATATTTTGTTATGCAATACCAAGATAAAGAGAGTTCAAGTAAGCTACTGTGTGAAACTAAGTTCATTAAAGATAATCGCTTTATCGCTCAAGTTATCGCTGTTAACGCGCCATGACGGAAGGACAGACGAGATGACTGTGTATTAAAAAACTGGGCGTGAGTGGTGGCATCAACCCCCCGATTTCGCCAGATTTTCACAGAAAACAGTTAGCATCATAAAATCTATTGGCCCATACCAAATTTCCAAAAGGATAATTTTTGTGGTTTTTTTAATTTTGTTCGACTTATGTGCGTTAAAAGTAGCCTAGACAAAATAAATGAAAAAAGGGCGGAGCCACGCCCCATTTTGAAATTTTTCTTTTTATTTTGTATTTTGTTGCACCATATCATTACTGGAGTTGAATGTTGACATTAATTTACTATATACTTGTAAAGATATAAAAATTTTTGTTAAAATTTACTTAAAAAAAAACTTTTTGTTTAAAAGTGGGCGTGGTCCTTCTCTATTTTGCTAATTTTTATTAGGGTTTTACATATAGTAATTAGGTGTAATTCGCCTGCGAAATTTCATCATGATATCTTCAACTGACTGACAAATTACAGCTTGCAAAAGTTTTAAAATTACCTTCTTTTAAAAAGTGGGCGGTGCCACGCCCATTGTCAGAAAATTTTCTAATTTCTATTCTGCGTCATAAATTAACTCATTACCAAGTTGTTCGTCGCTTTATCTGTCTTTGGTAATGAATATCGCACTTTTTCGGTTTTTTCGAAATTATCGATATCGAAAAAGTAGGGCGTGGTTATAGTCGAACATGGAGGTTCATTTTAAATAGCGATCGAGATGAGTGCCTCGGATACCTACATACCAAATTGCATCAAGATACCTCAAAATTTACTCAAGTTATCGTGTTAACGGACGGACGTGGACGAGACACCTGCACTCAATCAAATTTTTTTTCGATCCTATTAATTTGATATATGGAAGTCTATATCTATCCGATTCCTTTCTATATGTACAAACACCTACGCTACGCACAATCAAACTTTAATATACTCTGTGAGCTTTCTCTGCTAACTGAGTATAAAAAGAAACCCCGCGGGTCAATAAAAATACGTGGGAAATTCCAATAGACTTGACGTAGCTTGTAGTAAGCTTGGTAGAGATATAAAATCGTTACTCTGGCATAAAATTTTGCTGGAAGAGCAGCAACTCTGTTTTAGTTACGGAAAGGTCGAGCCAAAACAAAATTGGTCTATTGAAACTGTCCTCTTGTTCGTAGCCGGAATATAATCGGCATAGAAGGGGTTGTTGTGACCTTTTAGACTGTATTATGAGTCTACTAATGATTAAATCTACGCGTATAGTAAAACATTGGTAATTATAACGATGTATTTACACATCTATGACGTTGTCATGTGTAATTCTGTGGTTTTTATTACCGCACAGAATTATCGTCTTGAAAAAGCTTTTGTTTAGTACCAGTAAAGCCCTAAAATCTCTGCGGAATTCAGAGTAGTTATAGCCAGAGAACTATGCAAATTATTCAGACAGTAACCGTTTGAAACGTATAAAAATGTGATGTTGAATGCCTCAAGGAAAATAAAACAAGAAAGGCATCCGGCTCCTCAACACGTTCCCCGAAAGATGTGAGGTTAGACCACTGCAGGAGTTTGATGGATAATGTGAATGGTGCACATTTCTGGCTGACAAAGGTTTTACACAAAACAATATTGTTGGAAAAAAAAGCGGAAGTAAGGTTGTGTGTATAATAAACAAAAAATAACTGTTTTAAAAATTTCCGCCACATCTTGTGATGAATTTCGATTTCATGTAACACTATTGATGCCATGTTGCATTTCTGCAAACAAAAGTTTTTTGTGAAAAAAAAAAAATGAAAACTTAAAAAAAATATAGTTTCATTGTTTGATTTTGATGTAATTAACAAACGTTGTTTACATCTAGTAATATAAATTTATTAAATGTAAAACCTTGGCGCGCGTTAAAGGGTTTAAATAAAAATAATTTAGTCAATATAATTTAAGAACCCTACATATAGGTCCAAATTGTGAATACAAAAAACTCCTTTGGAAGATTGATTTTCAAAATTGCAACAGATTACGTTTGAGTAAAAAACGAACTTGCAGATAAGGATCAGTGGAAAAAAAAAGTCCGAGTGCTATTCTCGTACCCGATGTCGGTTGAGACAATCCCTAGCGCAAAATCTGAGAATGGTTGCCCACGAAATTCACAAAATACAGTTGAATAGACTTGGCTCTTGTGCATGGTGCATGCCAATCATCTTTACTGGATAGTAAGTCCATGAACGTTATATGGTCATTATGGAAGGTTTGTTTTAAACACATCGTCAGAAAGTTACAATGTTTAGAAGAAAAGCTACAATTACGCGTGAAATTCATTTGAGCTTTTATACTTGTAGCTGGTCCAGTACTTAAGCTTTTTCTTCATAATAAAAATAATTTTGCTTTTTTATTTTATTTGACAGATGATCGGATGTACTTTTTCTGAACGGTTGAATTTATCGAATTACCGAACAATGACACTAGTCTTGAAAGAATGGATTGTCATTATACCGAACAAAGATGACTTGATACGGAAACTCTCTCATTTTTTGCGCTCTCACGAGGGAATTTATCTCAACTTTGAGCTGGCAACAAGCACAGATAAATCCCCCCCCCTCGCGCAGCTGAAGCGGGAGCCAGAGCAAAAATGTGCCAAGCTAAAATGAAAAAAACGGGCCCAAAAATCGAACCTGGAAGTCAGACATGTAGCCATTAAATGATGTTAATATATATCATAGGTCCGATTAAGAAATTCAAAAAGAATATAGGTTTTCACAAGTGAGTTAAATGCGTGCGTTGCAATATTTGACTAAATTAATTTAGTCAAAATGTAAATTTTACTTAGATTGCTTATATTTGACTCTAAATAGTCGTATTATTGTAAAATCCGATCTATTCAATTTTTGTTTGGAGTGGCATCATGACAAATGTTATAAAAAATTGCATTTTGACAAGACGCTTGTCTCGAAACAAAGAGTTGCAAAATCCATTCATCTATAGATACCGAATGAAAGTTAGTTCGATGAGCTTTTCTACCACAGTCGAAGATCGAATTTGTCTGATAATTGGAGCCAATGTCTCATGCACATAAACTTTTATGAGAGCAAGCCGAAATTGAATTTGCTGCGTGAGAAACCTAACTCGATTTCCAAAATTTTTTGTTATGTGTGCCATTTAGATTTGACGTTTGTATACATGTTTTACAATTTATCGCAACGCATACTTAAAGCTGCCGAGCAACGCACAAAATTTGCTTGATTGGTTACCATAGAAACGGGTAGTTGTGTGCGCATCAGGAGATTTCGTGCTCACATGTAATTTGTAAATGTCGGGAGGCTATCGCGTTGAATGAAAATCCAGAAATTTTTTGGATTTTTACCGCTTGACAAGTCTGGTCTATTTGATCTTGGCTGACGGTGAATTTGACCAAGCATTAATGTGTAGTTAACGTGCATGAGCAACTTCGCGGGATAAAAAGATTTTACGTTGCGGTTTATTGAAACCTACGAATGTAAAGGCGGAGGAAAAAAAAATTGCCAAAAAAATCAGGTAAATTTCTTAGTGGCTAGATTGAGCATCTTATTATATAAAATTGAATAAGCTACAAAAAAAAAAAAAAGCAGAAGCAGAAAAGGCGTGAGGCGAGGAGCTTGAGTGCATCGACCAGGAAGTTAACGCCCGAAAAATTCTACCAAACAATACGGGCGAACAGGACGGAAGGTTTTTTTAAGACCGGGGCAAACTCCTGTAGGAAATGAAACGGCGACTTGTAATGAGTCCAGAGAGTGCCTTAGATTATGGAGGCGAAACACTTCTATGACCTCTTCCCGAAATGGAGGCAGCAATTCATCCGGCGCAGAGAGATGAAGAAACCCGATCCGCAGCAATCGAGATTGAGGGAATATATGTCCCCCCGCCCGATTTATGACGAAGGGTAAGAATAGCAAGATAACCAGATTTGAAAAACGAACAAGGCCGGGGCGCTGATGGGATTGCCATGCGGAGCTATTCAATGTTCGGCGGCGAGGAGTTGGTTAAGGCGCATGCAGCAGCTTCTTAGCAAAAATATGGTGCGGACGAAAGCATGCCCGACGGTGGAATCTAAGTTGTTCTCTTGCCCATGTCCACAAGAAGGGGATACTGCAAAATGCACCAACTATCGTGGAACAGCCTCTTAATATCGCAGATAAGGTCCTTTCAAGTGTATTGTGCGAAAGATTGAAAGGACCCAACCGTGAACCGGCTGATGGACCGTATCAGTGCGGCTTCAGACCTGGTAAAAATCTACCAGTCGTACAGATTTTCACAATGCGCCAATTAAGTTCTTGGAAAAAAAAAAACCCTGTTGAAAAGAGAATTCGTACCACACACTATCACCTCTTTCGTGACTGTTTAAAGCCGCCTTCGACAGCACGAAAAGGGAGCTGCCTATATGTGCCGATATGTCTGAATTTTGGTGAGGGTTCCCCGCACAAAAACCTTATACGGCCTGTGTCATTTTAATTTTTTTTATTTTAGAAATGGACGTGAGCAAAAAGTCCCATGAGTATAAAAAGATGAGCTCGAAGTGAGGAGCAGGGAAAGAATGGGCCATAAGAGAGAGGGGAACGGGAGGACCCCCCCCCCCCATCGTCGTCTCTTGGTTTTTCTCATCCCCCCCCTCCCCCCCCACCGTTGTTGTTATTTTGTTTTTCCCGTGGTTTGCTTGTGTGTTGAGAGAAGATGTCCTTTCTCACAATTTCTGACTGAGCTGATTGGTTGATGGTTGTTGCTCAACGTCCATTTTGCAGACGCCGTTATAAGTTTGCGGATGGGAGGAGGAGGGAGGGAAACCAAATTTCGACATATCGGGCATATAGGGCATCTCCTTTTCGTGCTGTCGAGGGCGGCTTTTAAAGGGGTCGACGAAGGGGTGATGTTTGTCGATTTCTTTTCACGGGGTTTTTCCAAGCCTTGGCGCATTGTGAAAATTGGGCGCTGGTAGGATTACCCAGGTCTGAAGCCGCACACGGATAAGAGTCCAATCAGCCGGTTCACGGTGGGCTTCAATCTTTCGCACCAATTACACTTGCAAAAGGACATTATATGCGATATTAGAAGGTGATTCCACGATAGTTGGTGCATTTTGCAGTATCCCCCTTCTTGTGGACTGGGCAAAGAAACTTAGATTCCAACCGTCGGGCATGCTTTCGTCCGCCCATTATTTTGCTAAGAAGCTGCGCATGCGCCTTACAAACTCCTCGCCGCCGAACTTGAATAGCTCCGCAGGGCATCATCAAGCGCCCACGGCCTTGTGATTTTTCAATCTGGTTATTGCTATTCTAACTTCGTCAGTAAATCGGGCGGGGGGGACATATATTCCATTCACATCGATTGCGGGATCGGGTGTCTTCATCTCTGCCGCGGTGAATTGCTGCCTGCCATTTAGGAGAGCAGAGGAAGTGAGTCCCCCATAAATCTAATGCACTCTCTGGACATCAGTTACAAGGTCGCCGTTTCATGCCTACAGGAGTTTGCCCGGTACTTAAAAACCTTCGTCTGTCGCCGTATTTTTTGGTAGAATTTTCGGGCGTATTTCTGGTAGCTAGCAGCTCAGCTCCTCGCACTCACGGCCTTTCTGCTTCTGCTTTTTTTTTTGTAGTTATTCGAATTTAATATATAAAGATGCTAATCTTAAGCCACTAAAGAAATTACATGATTTTTTGCAATTTTTTTCCATCGACCTTTGACACGTAGGTTTCAATAAACCGCAACGTAAAATAGCTTTTTTATTCGCGAAGTTGCTCCATTGCCACGTTAACTAAACACATTAAGCTGTCAATCACGTCAGCCAAGATCAATAGACCAGCTGTCAAGCGAAAAAAATCAAAAAATTTGATTTTCATCAACGCGAAGCCGACAAAACAAATAAATGTGAGCACGAAATAGCTGATGCGCACACAACTACCCGTTGCTATGGTAACCATCAAGCAATTTGTCGTGCTCGGCAGCTTTAAGTATGCGTGCGAATAATGTAAAAAATGTAACAAACGTCAAATCTAAATGTCACACCAGAAAAAAAAATTTGGAAATCGAGTTAGGTGTTTCACCGCAGCAAAATTCAATTTCGGTTGCTCTATCATAAAAGTTTATGTGCATGAGACATTGGCTCCAATTATCAGACAAAATTCGGATCTTCGACTGTGGGATAGAAAGAGCTCATCGAACGAACTTTCCCCCCATTCGGTATCATAGATGAAGGATTTGCACCTCTTTGTTTCGAGAAGCGCCAGTCAAAATGCACATTTTTTATAACAGTTGTCAATGAGGCCACTCCAAACAAAATGAATAGATCTTATTTTACAATAATACGACGAGTTAGAGTAAAGATAAGCAAATCTAAGTAAAATTTACATTTTGACTAAATTAATTAGTCAAATATGCAACGCATTTAACTCATGTAAAACCATATATTCTTTTGAAATTTCTGTAAATCGGACCTATGATTAATAGTTAACATCATTTAATGGCTACATGTCTGACGTTCCAGGTGCGAAATTTTTGGCCCGTTTTTCAATTTTAGTGGCACATTTTTTGCTCTGGCTCCGCTTAAGCTGGCGGCGAGGATTTATCTGTGATGTTGCCAGCTTCAAATTTGAGATAAATCCCTCGTGAGAGCGCAAAAAATGAAGAGAGTTTCGTATCAAGTCATCTTTGTTCGGTATTATGACAATAATTCGTTCAAGACTAGTGTCATTTTGTCGGTAATTCGATAAATCAACCGTCAGAAAAGTACCATTCCGATCATCTGTCAAATAAATAAAAGCAAAATTAATTTATTATGAAGAAAAAGCTAAAGTACTGGAACCAGTACAAGTATTAAAACGCTCAAATGAATTTAACGCGTAATTGTAGCTTTCTAAACATGTAACTTTCTGAACATGTGTTATTAAAAACTAAAATCATAATTGACCATATAAGCGTTCATGGACTACTATCCAGTAAAGATGGATGGCTGCTAACAATGCACAAGAGCCAACGCTATTCCAACTAATGTGAAATTGGCAACAATTCTCAGCATTTTGCGCTAGGGATTGTTCAACCGGTCGGGGGTCGAGAATTGCAAGTCGAATTTTTTCCACTGATCCTTTCTGCAAGTTCGTTTTGTTTATAAACGTATATTGTGCAATTTATGAAACAGCAGTTTCCAAGGAGTTATTTTGTATTACAATTTTGGACCTATATGTAGGGTTCTTAAATTATATGACTAAATTATTTTTATTTAACCCTTTACGGCGCCAGTTTTAAATTTTAATAAATTTATATTACTAGATAGTAAACACCCGGTTTTTGTTATTAATAAAATCAACAATGAAAATATATTTTTTTTTAAGTTTTCATTTTTTTTTTCACAAAAAACTGTTTGTTGCAAGGAAATGCAACATGGCATCAATAGGGTACATGAAATAAAATTCATCCAAGATGTGCGGAAATTTTAAAAACAGTTATTTGTTTATTATAACACAAAACTTACTCCGCTTTTGTTTCACATATGTTTGTGTAAAACCTTTGCAGCCAGGAACTGTGCACCTCATTCACTCATCCATCAAAACCTGCAGTGGTCTAACCTCACATCTTTCGGGGGAACGTGTGAAGCCGGGCTTCTTCGTTTTTATTTTCTTGGAGGCATTTCAAAGCAACTTTTACGTTGTCAAACGGTTAACTGTCTGTATTTGCATAGGTCTCTGTATAAATACTCGGAATTCCCGCAGAGTTTAGGATTTATGGTACTAGCTTTTTCGCGATAATTCTGCGTATAAAAACCAAAATTACCACATTGCAATCCATGATGTTGTAAAATACTCGTTTTATACCAATGTTTATCACGTAGTTTAATCGTGTAGTGCCTCATAATACAGCCTAAAAGGTCAACACACTCTATGCCGATGTATATTCCGCTACGACAAGAGGGACGTTCAATAGCCACATATTGTTTTGACTGGACCTTCGTACTACAGATGTGGGTGCTCTCCCGCAACAATTTAATGCCAGAGTAACGATTTTATTATCGCTCCAAGCTACTACAGCACCGTCAAGTCTATTGGAATTTCCACGTATTTAGGACCCGCGGGGTCTTTTTATACTCAGTTTGAGCAGAGCTCACAGGAGTATATAAGTGGTTGATTGTGCGTATCGGGGTGTTGTTTGTAACATATATAAAGGAATCGAGATAGCTATAGACTTCCATATATCAAAAATAATCAGAAGATTATGAAAAAAAATTTGATTGAGTTCATGTTTTTTTTGCCCCCAATTGGCTGTTTTGTCTTTTTTTGTCCACACGGCCCAACCAATTTTTTTTTTTTTTAAAAAATAAAAAAATTGTGTTTCAAATTTCAAGAATCCGTTCGTCCGCGTCCGTTATAACAACGATAACTTGAGGTAAATTTTGAGATAAGGTGTTAGTCTTGAGTGAAATTGGTTATGTTAGGTTCCGAGCAAAGACAATCCTCATCTTCAGATCGCTACAATTTAAAGAATGAACAGATGTCGGACTAAAACCAACGCCCACTTTTCAGATATGATATTTCGAAAAAACCGAAAAAAGTGCGATAATTACATTACCAAAAGACAGAGATATAAAGCGACGAAACTTGGTTGTTAGATGAGTTGAATGTAATGACCGCAGAAAGAAAATTAGTAATTGTTGGACAATGGGACGTGGCCACCGCCCACTATTTTAAAAGAAGGTTAATGTAAAAATTTTTGAAGCTGTTAATTTTCAGTCGTGTGAAGATATCATGAGAAATTGGGCAGGGACGTTACACCATGATTTACTATATGTACGCCTAATAAAAAAAATTAGCAAACATAGGGAAGAAGGACCACGCCCACTTTAAAAAAAAGTTTTTTTTTAAGTAAAATTATTAACAAAAAATTTTTATATCTTTAGCAGTATATTAAGTAAATTATGTGCAACATTCAACTAAGAATGATATGGTGAACAAAATACAAAAAAATAAAAGAAAATTTCATAAATGGGCGTGCTCCGCCACTTTTCATTTAAATTTTGTCTTAGGATACTTTTAACGCCATAAGTCGAACAAAAATTAACCAATCCTTTTTGAAATTTGGTAGGGGCATAGATTTTATGATGCTAACGTTTCTGTGGAAAATCTGGAGCGAAATCGGTTGATGCCACGCCCAGCGCCGTTTTTTATTACCACCGTCATTCGTCTGTCCTTCCGCCTGGGCGTTAACACGATAACTTCGAGCGAAATCGATATACTTTAAATGCAACTTAGTTCACGTACTTACTTGAACTCACTTTATCTTGGTATGAAAAATTACGAAATCGAACATGACCACGCCCCACCTTTTTCCGCTATGAAAATCGAAAAATGAAAAAAATGTCATAATTCTATACCAAATACGAAAAAAGGGATTGAACCATGGTGAGGTAATTGGATTGAGTTATTGACGCGAAATGTAATTTAGAGTAAAAAAACTTTATAACAATGGTTGTGACACCTTACCCATATTATAGAAGGAACCATGAAAAAGTTCTACAGGGCGAAATAAAAAACCATTAAAATCTTGGCCAGGTTAGGTATTACATTATAAATAAATTAGGCCCCCGGTATCCAAACAGATGATGTTCTGGTGTCAACCGGTCCACCATTTTGGTCGCGATAGCTGGAAAAACGCCCTTCACATATAAAACTACCACCACTCCTTTTAAAACTCTCATTAATACCTATTGATACCACATATCGTACAAAACAATTTCTAGAGTCACCCTGGTACACCTTTATTGCGATATTTCGAAACGGCGTCGACCCATAGAACAAAGGCCCACTCCCTTTTAAATACTCATTAGCCACCCTTTCGTTTATGTCCATATTGAACAAACAAACTAGGGTCACCCCTGGTCCACCTTTGTGGCAGATATCTCGAAAACCACGGCAATACACCACCTATGGAAAAACTAAGGATTTAATCCCTTTTTAAAATAGCTCATTACTGATTATGTCAAATATTTCTCTCTTATACCGTTGTTATCTGAAACCTAATTTTAACTGCAAAATACATTTTATTTTCACAAATAAATCACTTATCGAAATGTATTAAGGAGTTCGAAAACTGATTTGTTACACTGCGCGTATTTAATGCAAACAAAATTATAAAAAACAATTCCATGTGGTCAACCACTCTGTCATTTTGCTTGTTGTAGAATGCTGAGTTGCCTAAAACTACAACATAGAGCAAATGTGCGTCTACGTCGTGTCATATATTTTGATTTGGATTTAAATGGTATTTGCAGAAAATGCAACAAGGCGCCGTAAAGGGTTATTGTTATTATGTTACTTCGAAACATTGTAAGTTAGTATGGTTTACAATATTTTAATTTTCAATACTGATTTTTACTACTTTCAAAAATTTTCATTATGTATTCAATTGTTGCATCATGAAAATGCACATTTCTTGTTGTCAACATAAATTTGTAGTGGATATTAGTTTTAATAAAAATAACGCATCCACATATATATACGACTAATACAAATAGTTGAATTACTATTAGGGTGGCAAAAAAGGATAGAAGATTACCCCAAAAAACTTTACGTGTTCAAATAACAATTCATCTTATCTAATTCCATACAGCGTCGAACAAAAAATTTCTTTCGCTTCAAGATTAGATCACATACAACGAAAATTTCGACAGAGATTAGAATGTACATAATACCAATTTCAAATCGAGTTTCGAGTTCGATAGCCCACATGTAGCGAAGATCGAAAATCGAAAAATGCTCATAATAGGGGCCATTTTGACAGAAAATGACTTGCTTGCGTTTATTTAGGCTTGGCACAAATCACACACAGAAGATTGTGCATTCACGAGTTCAAACAATACACTTCTTCGTACTGACTACTCTACGTCACACTTGACTGCTTCAGATGAATGAAAAGAAAGAAAAAGTAATGCTCATTAAACAATACAGTGAATCGTTTTGTATTTACATGTCGCCCCAGATGCGCAATCTTTGTGTTGTGTTATTTGTGTTTTAGGTTGGCATCTGGTACAATAACATAGGTCATGGTACATTACAATAGGTGGTCATCCCCTTACAAGAGACGCTGATAGTTTTCACTAATTACACTCAGGCCCCCTATTTATGAGACAATTTCGATCTTCCACTGTGGGTCGAAAGAGATGATCGAACGAATTTTGATTCGGTATTAGACACTCATTCGATCAAGACTAGTGCCATTGTTCGATAATTCGATAAATTTCAACCGTCAGAAAAGCACTTTCCCATCATCCTGTGAAATAAAATAAAAGGAAATGAAGAAAAGTAACTTAAGTTAGTACTGGAACTAGCACAGAAGTATTAAAACGTGAAAGGAATTTCAACGGTAATTGCAGTTTTCTAAACATTGTAAACTTTCTGAACCATGTTTTGTTACATGTTACAAAACTAAACTTGCATAATGACCATCTAATAGTTCATGGACTTGCTATCAGTGGAACAAAGGGATGGGAATGTTGCAATACTGCACACGAGGCCAATTCTATTTCAACCATGAAATTGGCAACAATTCTCAGATTTTGCGCTAGGGATTGTTCTCAACTGACCATCGGGTACGAGAATACACTCGGAATTTTTTTCAAATGATCCTTTCTCTAAGTTTCCGTGTCGGATTTGTCGAAATTACCAGAAATCAGTTCTTCCTAGCAGTTGTTTGTATTCACGACTTTGGGACATATATGTAGGGTTTTTAAATTATATTGAATGAATATATTTTTTCTTTAAATGTATGTTATTTTATGTTACTTTGAACTTTGTATAAAGTGTGTGAATATTCTCTGTATTACAATATAATTATAAATTTTCATATATTGAATTTTTCTATTTTCAAAAAATTTTCATTATTATTCAATTTCTGCTAAAGAGCATGATATAAAATTTATGACTTGTTGTTAAATAATTTTTTTGTGTGAGTTAATTTTAAATAAAATTAAAGAATCCTACACGTATAGATTGAGTTTAATATCATTATATGTGTGTGTTGAATATTACTTATTAGGTTTGCTAAAAAAGTATAAGATAAACACAAAAAAACTGTATCATTCAAACAAATTTTCTTTAATTCGATACAGCTCGACAACAATGTTCTATTCGCTTTCAAAATAGATACACAACGCGAAAAATTTCGACGAGATTAGACAATCAAGGTTTGTTTATGTCACGAGGATTAATGGGTGCGTTCATATAACGCGTGTGACAATGGATATAATTTTATCACCTATAAGTTTATATGCTATCATGAGTCCCCCTATTACCAATTTTTAAATTCCATTTTCGATATTCGATCAGCAGCGAAGATCGAAGATCGAAAAAACTTTCATAATAGGGGCCTCACACTTGTGATTGACCATGTGATCCGCGATGACGTAACATGATACTCAAATTTAATTGTATGTTCTGTTTTTTCGCACACGCATGTCCGCATTGTACCCAACGACACTACTATAATCTGGTTATTATTCTTATTTTTTTTTTTACTATATACCCTGGCAAAAATCGTTGCCTGGACCAAAAAACGCACACAAGCCACACGAATTTTGACAGGG
>JARSSU010048867.1:0-45344 GCA_029619165.1 Eurosta solidaginis
AACTAGGTGCCAGAACTTATGTAAAGAATAACTCCATCCTCTTTGAAAATACACGAAATTTTCTAAGACCTAGCTTAATTGCTGCTAGATCTGGCAACTCTGCCGCAACTTATAGCTGTAGCATTGATCTGGTGAGCGTAGGACACGAACACAGACTTTGCACAACCGCTTCTTCTTGCAGCTCGCACTTCCTACATCTGGTTTTACTGACGAGGCCTGGCTTAGTGTTAGGCATGCGACGCCAGAAGGCATTGTCCAGTAAGTATGCCTATCGTGAGCCCTAGTCTACTCGCTTCAGAGATATTGCCATTTTGTAAGCCTAAATCGTAGGATTTGCGCATTATTGTAAAAGATTTCCAGCCCCTCTCTTCTGTATACCCCTTTCTTCCTAATTGGATCATATGCAAATCTTATCTCCTCTTGATTTCTCCCAAATCGATTGGGACGTCTACGGTCGATTCAGCGAGTGCCGCATCCTCCATTGCGAATTCAGTATAGGTATATGTTCTGGCTTGAGCGAAGCTATTCTAATGCTTCCGTGGATTCTTGACGAGCTACTGTTGCCTTACTCGCCGCCTAACTATCAATATGTATATTGATGCGCACTGTACCATAAGCAGGTACAGTCTATTCCAGTAGATAATATTTGATTTAATTTGAACTACTTAACATTCATAAAACAAGTAGAAAAAAATGTCTTAAATATCTAAGGTTGGTGTGTATTTTTTTCAGTTCGCCACAGGAGGGATCGAAGTTGACAAGCTCATCGTTTCGCTGTCGAAAAGTTATCAATTCTTATCGAATGGTTACTCGCTTATCTATCCAAGAGCTATCAATTTATTGTAAAAAAGTTGTCGATATTAATAGAAAAGTAATAGATTTACTATATAAAAGTTATCGATATTTTAATCGAACATTAATCGATTTTTTAGTAGTAAATTGAAAATGATCGATTAATTATCGAAATTTTATTGGTTTGTTGTCAAAAAGATATCGATTTTACTTCAAAAAGATATCAAAAAGTCATCGAGTAATAATACAAAAAGTTCATCGGCAAAAATTTACGATTTTCCATGGAGTGCTCGTAATTAAAACTGCCGATTTTGCTGCACATAACTACACAATCTTCGAGCTCGAATACGAGTAACCGATCTTTCGACTAGTTCTAGTTAGTTTTATTTCGATTTTTTGTCAGCACTTTGTTCGTAGATTGAGAAATTATACAGTGCTTAGGTCATTGCACTGTTGCATCGACTGATTCTCTAAAGATAGGCCATGAAAGTTGTGCTGTTTTTATAAGGATAGACATTTGGAAATTAGTGTCAAGGATTCTTCACTAGGGTAAATCGAAGGAGAAGTGCTTGCTTTGCAAAATATGATGGGTGTCTCGTTAAGAAATGACTAGTATCACTAAGATGATTTTCAGAAGAGCATAAAGACATGCCGTTCGCTGACAGTGTTCTACAAAGTCTCAAAGTTTAACATTCTGGGAGGAAGCAGATTTTATCATCAATCAGCTCATCACTACCACTAGCGTGCTCCTCACCCAGTGTTTTGAAACACCCTCGCTTTACTTCAGGATAATAACTAGTGCCGATTTTTTAAAGGAGAAGCTACACAGTCAACTAAAATATTATTTAAACAAATTTACTATAAAGCAAAACATTTGATAAATAAAATTAACAATTTTTATCTCACAGTTCCAGTTGTTCAAATTTCAAAAATTTTGATCGAACATTTGAAGCTCAACTGATCGAACAAGTTTCGAGTGAGTATGCAGCTACTTGAAATGCTCTATACCCGGGTATCTAGAGCTCTACTCGTAATATTTCAATTAACACCCTCATTCTTAATCTAAGCTATAGATATTTGTTACGAAATCTATACTAACGCAATTTGACATTCACTGCGGTCTCGATATGGCTGTAAAGTTGTCATACCGCCATGGACAGCGTAATAGAGAAAAAAATAATTTAAGCAAGCACGACATTCAATGCGTGGTGTTAAACAGCAGTTGACATTTATTCATCATTCATCTGTTTTGATTCGTTTAGTAAGTTATGCAGGATGCACCTTAACGTTAAGCTAATCGTTTATCAAAAAATTTCCACCGTTTCCGTTGAAACACTTCGAAATATTATCGATAAAGAAATTATCAAGATAAATTGTATCTCGTTTTAACCGAAACGAAAAGCTTTCGTTAACGTTAAAAACGTTAACAAAAACGTGATACTTTATGTTTGAATTGTGCTGGCAATGCTATAGCCATGGTGAAGCCGTAAGGTGGTAACAACGAGCGCACATACACACACAAACTCCATGTAATTTGTTTGTGTAATTCGTGGTGGTAATGTCAAAAATACTCTGAGAAATGTTCGTACTGTCAAAATTCATGAGAAAAGTTGCAATCAGCTTGGCTAATGCTTTCACCTTTAATGACTCCGCCATCAATCAGCTTTGCCAGCATAGTTTGAAATTAATAATCAACATAAACGATTTGATTTCGTTTTGATATGGCAGAAAACGAAACGAAATCATTTCGTTAATTTGACGTTCTTAACGTTAATAAACGAAACGAAATGACTTTGTTTCGTTATTAACGTTAATTATCGTAACGAAATGATATCGGTTCGTTGGTTAAGCATGCCGAAGTTATGTCAGTCCTTACATGTTTTCCAACAACTGACCACAAATTTGGATTTACCAAGATCAAGTCTTACTCTTTATTGGTAAATTATATGAAACGTATTTCCCTCCCGTGCTGCAAAATTCAGGTGACGAATAGACGACTTTTTGGGCCATGACTCCTTTTTATCCGCAGACAGACATTTGTGCTGATGCGAGTTATTACAATCTATCAACAATAAAATACCTTCAAGGTACAGATACGCCAATTGCTTAATTTGGTTACAGCCAGTAGTTGGTCTTGTCCTCGTTTGCTTGACTTTTATTTATTCGATATAATTCATCTAAACTGTCACGCTGATTTCAATTTATTTATTATAATGATATATTGTATTTACATACAGCTGCATATAATGCTTATTTATGAGCTATTAGCTGATTTTCCTTAACGTTGTGCTTTTAAGACACATTAAAATCATAATAATTTTCGCACCTTTTTCTTGTACAAAGGTATTTATTTCAAGTTTGGTCACCATCAACAATTCCTTTTTGTAAATAAAATAATATATTAGTCTTCATTGCCAAACTCAGCGGCTAATTCCCTTCGACCACGAACAAAAAGAAATATACAATTATTTTGCTTGATGAAATGAAATTCCATGTATACTTGGCATACCGTACATAGTTCGAATGCTTTATTTTCATTCTATGATGAATTCATTGCTCTGACTCAAACCCATCTCATTGCTAGCGTAGCATGAAGCAAAATAAAAGGAAATACAAAAAAAAGTAAACACGTATTTCAATTTCCGAAATGAAATTGAACCGTAGCACAATTTTCTCACTATAGCCATTGAAAGGATTGCTTGTTTGTGCGTATTTATGTAAGTATGTACATACTATGTATGAGCCTGGACTTGAATTGGGGCATTTTTCCCTCACTGCTGAATTGCTAGAACTGAATGTTGAAAAGAAAAGGCCGATTCTTGAACTAATATTTGTGTCATATACAGAGGTGGGCACGCAAAAAAGCAGTGGCGATTTTAATAATTATATTTTTTTTTACCTAGTTTGAGCAGAGCTCACAGACTATATATTAACTTTGATTGGATAACGGTTGGTTGTACAGTAGGGCGGGTCCGATTTGTGGGGAGGCAAAAAAATCGCCCATTGCGCTGTGAAAATCATATTCTAGGGATCAAAATAAGAAACTTTGCCGAAGGAACCATACCTCTAAAACGAATTCTGATGCAGGCAGGGGTAAATTTTGAAAAATCCCACTTTGACCCATTTAGAGTGCTCCAATCGAGTCCAAATATATGACCGACACCCCACTAACTTTGGAGGCCCGACCCACCGATGCCAGTGGCCACACCCCTGGAACCCCCCTGGAGGTTCACCATACAACATTTCAAAAAATCGCCTGTTTTGCACTTTACATGCACTTTACCCCGGGAGGGCGTAACAGGTATAAAGGAAGTGAGATAGATATAGACTTCCATATATCAAAATCATCAGCATCGAAAAAAAATTTGATTAAGCCATGTCCGTCCGTCCGTCCGTTAACACGATAACTTGAGTAAATTTTGAGGTATCTTGATGAAATTTGGTATGTAGGTTCCTGAGCACTCGTTTCAGATCGCTATTTAAAATGAACGATATCGGACTATAACCACGCCCCTTTTTCGACATCGAAAATTTCGAAAAACCGAAAAAGTGCGATAATTCATTACCAAATACGGATTAAGCGATGAAACTTGGTAGGTGAGTTGAACTTATGACGCAGAATAGGAAATTAGTAAAATTTTGGACAATGGGCGTGGCACCGCCAACTTTTAAAAGAAGGTAATTTAAAAGTTTTGCAAGTTGTAATTTGGCAGTCGTTGAAGATATCATGATGAAATATGGTAGGCACGTTACCCCTATTACATATGTATACTTAATAAAAATTAGCAAAGTCGGAGAACGACCACGCCCAATTTTGATGTTTTTAAGTCAAATTTTAACAAAAAATTTAATATCTTTACAGTATATAAGTAAATTTTGTCAACATTCAACTCCAGTAATGATATGGTGCAACAAATACAAAAATAAAAGAAAATTTCAAAATGGGCGTGGCTCCGCCCTTTTTCATTTAATTTGTCTAGGATACTTTTAATGCCATAAGTCGAACAAAAATTTACCAATCCTTGTGAAATTTGGTAGGGACTTAGATTCAAGGATGATAACTATTTCTGTGAAAAAGGGCGAAATCGGTTGAAGCCACGCCCAGTTTTATACACAGTCGGCCGTCTGTCCTTCCGCTCGGCCCTTAACACGATAACTTTGAGCAAAAACCGATATATCTTTACTAAGCTCAGTTCACGTACTTATCTGAACTCACTTTGTATTGGTATAAAATATGGCCGAAATCCGACTATGACCACGCCCACTTTTTCGATATCGAAAATTACGAAAAATTAAAAATGCATAATTCTATACCAATACGAAAAAGGGATGAAACATGGTAATTGGATTGGTTATTGACGCAAATATAACTTTAGAAACAATATTTCTAAAATGGTGTGTGACACTTACCATATTAAGTAGAAGAAAATGAAAAAGTTCGCAGGGCGAAATCAAAAGCCCTTGGAATCTTGGCAGGAATACTGTTCGTGGTATTACCTTAAGGAATTCAATTGCCTTGATAAATTCTTATACATCAGTATATAATAACTTCGAGAATAACATCAAATCCAATCCAAAGACCTTTGGAATTTTATTCGTTCTAAGCGATCATCTTCAGCTATTCCGTGGTCTGTGTCTTACCAAGGTATAAATTCACATCATCTTATGACTCGGCAAATTTGTTCGCAGAGTTTTTCAAAGCGAATTTCGACTTTAGTGACGCTCCGAGTGACAATAGTGGTATGCTAAATAACACATCGTCTTGTCTTAACTTCCCAACATTAGTTCTTGACATAGATGATATTTTTATAAGTATTAAGACTATGAAGAGCTCAAAGCAGTGCGACTATCAACAAATTTCATCTTTTTTTCTAAAGAAATGTATGGTTTCGGTTGCGGAACCCTTGTTGTACATTTTAATTTGTCCCTAAAGTCAGGCATTTTTTTGGATGATTGGAAAATTACTTATATTGAACCAGTTCACAGAATGGTAATAAGAGTGATGTTTCGAATTATCGACCAATTTCTAAATTGCCCGTTATATCGAAACTGTTTTGAGAAAGTGGTTATGGGAAAGTTAATGTCGTTAGTTCAGCGGCATATCTCCATAAATCAGCATGGATTTGTCCAGGAGTTCACCAATTTCTAATCTCTCAGTATTTCCAATTAGTGCATTTCAGCGTTCACAGATGGTTGCCAAGTCGACTGCATATATACTGACTTATTCAAAGCTTTTGATAGAGTATCTCATCGAGTATTATTGGCTAAGCTACAGCGTGGGGGTTTTATTCCACCTTGTTATAATAGATAAGTTCATATTTATCCAATAGAATCAATTTTGTTGTTATCGATAATGTAAAGTCAGCGCCATATGTGGCTACTTCGGGTGTGCCTCAAGGAAGCCTCCTTGGTCCGCTCTTCTTTATAATGTTTTTAATGATGTCAGTGTTTGCTTTAAAAAGTGCGGTCATCTTATTTACGCTGATGACTTGGAAATCTTTTACAAAATAAAAAATGGGTCTGATGTTCTTGCACTTCAAACAGAATTAGTTGCTTTTAATGAATGGTGCAACAGGAATAGCCTTGCTCAATATCAGTAAATGTTACAGTGTTACGTATTCTAAATTAAATAAGAAGTTGATTTCAACTTATTACGTTTCTGATATACCTTTTGTAAGAGTCAATAAAATTCGAGACTTAGGTATCGTATTTGATTCACCATTTATATTCATTGAACACTTAAATTTTATAATGCCTAAAGCGTATTCTTTATTGGCATTTATAAAAAGAAATGTCTCAGAGTTTAGAGACCATATACTAAAAGTTATTGTATAATGCGTTTGTAAGATCAAGGCTGGAATATGGTTCTATAATCTGGTATGAGGTTCACAGTAAAAGGATTGAACGTGTTCAAAAATATTTATGAAATATTGATTATGTGACATAAATTTTGACCTGCCGATCCCTTCATATACATCCAGGTGTAAGTTTATTAATCTGCATACATTAGAGAGTAGAAGGGTAATTTCTTCTATTATATTCATTTATGATATCGTTAATGGCATCATCGATTGTCCAATACTTCTTGCATTATTGAACTTTCATGTGCCACCACGTAACTTACGCCAACATAATGTGTTTACTATTGAAAAGTTAAGATCTAATTATGCGATGAATGCTCCAATCACACGCGCTCTAAGTGTAATCAAATCTATTAATTCCAATCATTGCATTGACTTTTCTATATCTCGAACTTGCTTTCAAAATATGTTATTTTATGTTTTAAGCTAAATAGTTTAGTACTATCCATATACATATGTACACATATATCCATATGGAATCTAGTCTGTAAAATTTTTGTAATCATAGACTGAAATAAATAATATGAAATATGAAATTAGCGGTATCCAACCGATGATGTTTTGGGTCACCCTGTTCTACATTTTGGTCGATATCTCGAAACGCCTTCACATATACAACTAAGGGTTACTCCCTTTTAGAACCCTCATTAATACCTTTAATTTGATACCCATATCGTACAAACACATTCTAAAGTCACCCCTGGTCCACCTTTATGGCGATATCTCGAAAAGGCGTCCACCTATAGAACTAAGCCCGCGTTCTTTTAAAATACTCATTAACACCTTTCATTTGACACCCATATCGTACAAACATATTCTAGAGTCACCCCTGGTCCAACTTTATGCCTGTCATTTGATACCCATATCATACAAACGCATTCTAGAGTCACCCCTGGTCCACCTTTATGGCGATATCCCTAAATGGCGTCCATCTATGGAACTATGGCCCACTCCCTCATAAAATACTCTTTAATGCCTTTCATTTGATACGCATGTCAGACAAACACATTCCAGGGTTACCCTCGGTTCATTTTCCTACATGGTTATTTTCCATTATGTTGTCACCATTGCTCTCAACTGAGTAAGTAATGTTCGGTTACACCCGAACTTAACTTCCTTACTTTTTTTTATATTTTCCTTAGTTCAAGAAAACACATACATGAATTTTGTTACTGAGAATTTATCAATTTATTATCAAAAATTATCGATATGTTTTGAAAAAGTTATTGCTTTGCTGACAAGAAGTTATCGATTTATTTACAGAGTGTACCAGTATATTATCGGCGTGTTATCGGTTTATTATCGATGACCATCGGATTGTTGTGAAACAGATACCGGTAAAATTGTTAATATAAAATTAATGACACATCTGCAACCCGTCGGTGTAGGGGCGCTGAGATTGTTAGGTTCTCAAACCAATCTCAGCAAAGTTTTCGAAAAAGTTCGAAACTTTCTAATATGCATTTATATATATTAATTTTCTATATCATATAGTTCAAGAAAAAAAGGTCCATGAATTTTGTTGCACTAAGCATACCTATCGCAAAAATGTTTTCGAAAAAATTTGAAAATTTCGAATATATATCTTAGAAAATAAATTTTCTATATATTTTTTTTTGCTCGAAAATTCAAGAAAAACTTCCATGAATTTTGTCACGGAAACAACAAAACCAAAAACAAAACATGTTTGAAAAACTGTTAAAATTTCGAATATGTACGTACTTTCGAAAATAAATTTTTTTGAAATTTTTTTATTGTCAGTATTTCAAGAAAAAACGTCTATGAATTTTTTTCACCGTAACAACAGAACCAAGCACAAGAATAATTTCGAAAATCTTCGAAAATTTCGTATTTTTTATTCACAATTTTCAAATTATTTTTTGCTGTGCTACAAAACTTCTCCTTTCAATTTTAATCTGACAAAGTGCCAGTTGAGTCTTTAAAAAAATTCGCAGTAATTTTTGACAATTTTTTTCCAAATTGTTTTTAGATTTTCTTCCATACGAAAGATACTTGGCTTAATTATTATTATTATTTTTTTTGGGTAAGGAAATCGCCATTCGTCAAATATTGTCAAAAACTCAATGCGAATTAGGTGGCCGCCTACCACACCGAAGCTTCTGTTTCAAGTCAGGTGCAAAGAAACATCGAGAATTTAGAAACCAATGTTTTCAATTAGAAAAAAGTTTTTCTAAGCGAGGTCGACCCCGGCAATAATTTGGCAAACAGTCCGAGTGTATTTGTGTCATAAAAAGCTTTACAGGCATAATGCAAATGGTTCCCGTCCTACCAATTTGTACGAAAAATTAAAAGGAGCACAACGCAAATTGGAAGAGAAGCTCGGCAAAAATCTTTCTGGAGGTAAATCGCGCCAACTATTTATTTATTGTTTCTTTAACATCTACTTTATAAGATGAAGACCGTTTGGGCTACGAAACTGCATGCTCAAAAATATTCAGAAAATTTCAAATAATATAGTTCAAAATGTTTGTAGAATTTTCGAATTTTTTCGAAAGCGTGTTTAAGTTTGTTTGGAATAGTTTCAGTTGCAAAACTTAATGGTTTTTTTTGAATTAACAGAAATTTGAAACAAAAGAACTTATTTGTCGAAATTTGTTGGGAAATGGCGACGCTACTTTCGCTTCCGCAACTGTAGATATGTATAAAATGAGCAGACTTATAAATATACAAAGAATGTCAAGCAAGAAATGATTTATATGAATTTTACACATACAAAGGTAAATTACTCTCTGTATATATTCTTCATAAATAAATATATCTGCGTCACTGAATGTCCAAATACCCATATTATTGATGAAAATTGTCAGTTATATTATCAGTTTGTACATAAACAAGTAAAGGTGTCTAAGTTCGGGTGTAACCGAACATTATATACTCAGCGTGAGCTTCAATTGCACATTTCATTTCAAATAAATTACTTTTCTACATAACACGTGGCACCGCCCGTTTAAAAGAAATTTCTTCCCATTTCCTCTTACAATAAAACTTGATAAATGAAATATCATTGATTCAAAACTATTTTTTGCTAAGTTATAGCTTATTATCCAAGTATACGACCCTTTTAAACTTGTTTTATATCCAAGTTTCCGTAGTCTTTAACCGATCCCGTCCATTTTTTCTAGAAATATTTTCTACTATAGGGAAAATTTGTCTACCCAATTTTATTACGATCCGTTAATTTTTCTTCCAGCTATGGCTTCCAAAATACAGAAAATTGCTTAGTCATAAAAGGGGCGGTGCCACACCCATTTTAAAAAAATTTTAGTGTTTTCCAATTTAATGTTATAAATCAATTTAAAATAGTAAAATTCTGTGGATACAAAGCTCTTTTTAGCTAAGATATAGCTAATTATTTTCGTCTATGACTCTTTCAAAAATCTTTTGTATAAAAGTGGGCGTGGTTTTTAACCGATCTCGTCCATTTTTTCTAGAAATATTTCCAGCTTTAGGGAAAATCTGTGTACACAATTTTATTAAGATCCGCTAATTTTTTTGGAGTTATGGCTCTCGAAATATAGAAAATTGCATAGTCATAAAAGGGGCGTTACCACGCCCATTTTTTAAAATTTAAAGTTTTTCCTCTTTACTGTTATAAATCCACTTGGAAAATGAAATACCATTGATATAAAGCTCTTTTTTGCAAAGATATACCTTATTTTATTCGTCCACGACCCTTTTAAAAATCTTTTATAAAAAAGTGGGCGTGGTCCTTAACCGATTTCGCTAATTTTTCTTCAAAGCATTCCTTTAGTAAAGGCAACCTCTCTGCCGAATTTTGTTACGAGAGGTTTAACTATTTTTGATTTCCGATTAGTAATATTTGTAAAATTGATTTTATCACAAGTGGGCGGTGCCACGCCCTTTAAAAAATTTTCAAATTTTTATCAAGAGTCTCAATATTAGTCCACATGTTAAATTTTAACATTCTAGGTGTATTATTTACTAAATAATCAGGTTTTTCTGTTTTCCAAAATATTATATATATAAAAAGTGGGTGTGATTATCATTCGATTTCGCTCATTTTCAATACCAATCTATTCTGCGTCCAGATAAGCTCGTGTACCAAATTTCGTGAAGATATCTCAATATTTACTCAAGTTATCGTGTTAACGGACAGACGGACGGACGGACGGACGGACATGTGTCAATGAAATTTTTTTCGACATTGATGATTTTGATATATGGAAGTCTATATCTATCTCGATTCCTTTATACCTGTACAACCAACCGTTATCCAATCAAAGTTAATATACTCTGTGTGCAAAGCACGCTGAGTATAAAAACAATAAGTTGTTAGGAAAAATGAATGTGTAACGCATGACTGAATTCTTTTTTTATCAGAGTAGAAAACCAGCAGATGCTGACGAAAATGATCCCCTTCTTATTTCACACTGGAAAAAGAAACGATAAAGGTGCGTTTAAGTGAGAGCAAGAACAAAGGGATTTGCATTTTGGCTACCTCGTTACGGTTGATAACCACAATTTCAAAAGGGTAACGGATTTCGTTTATCTGGAAGTGAGCGTTAAAGCACTCAAAAGGAGCTTCCACTCAAAATACTTCTTAGGTGTTCCTGCTTATTCCCCTTTGCACTTACTCAGCTGGAACGACCAGATGGAAAATTTGTTTGAGCTCTAATATTCTTTCCAATGGGTGCCACTCAGCGATTTACTGAACGTGGAAAACTGTTCAAACGTCTGAGAACCAACTAAGAAGAAAAGGTGTCACTGCTTCTGTGATAAACTTTAACATACTTTCAAATTTAACCACTTGATTGTGTATTTTTTGTAGCTAAATAGTGACCCACATAAAGCAATTCTGTCAAGTGATATTCATTGAGACGGAGTAATACGTAATTTGCTTTATTAAAAATCAACAAATTACACCTAAGCATATCCGTACCAGCTGAAAAGGTAGGTATCGATGCATATACATACGTAACATTTTCTCAATATTTGGTATAAAGAAGTTACGTAAATACAAATACACAAATGAAGCTAATATAAGCATTTTAAAATCACATAACTTTATTCTGACATTCTTCTGAATGGCCGACAACCTGGAAGCCCCAGCATAAGAGTCGACGACATTGGTGGATCAGCAGCGGTTTAAGAGCTTTACAGGTCATGTCGCTATCTATGAGTTTAAGGCGAACATCAAGTAACTGACTTGATATCACATTGAGTTCTGAGTAGTATACACCATGGAGAGTCCTCAATGAGCCAGACTTCAATATATCAATGAGCCAGACTTCAATGTATCCGTAGTTTCGGTAGAGAAGGGAGGAACCTCAGATATTACAGGTCAATTCGCTAAGGTGGAGTAAAGAGCAAAGCCATCTTTAAAGGCAGCTAAACGAAATGCTAGAAGGGGGTAACGGATACACAAACTCAAAATAAAAAGAGTAAATAGAGTCGAATGGTAAAATTTTACCATGTTTGGACGAATCGACTAAATAGGCCGAAGTACTGGTACAATAACAACATCTTTAATAACACCAATAGAAACAGCATTAACAACAACGGCTACGGCAACAAGCTCGAATTTGAGGTCGTATTAAGGGGAGGTAAATTCCAAGGCCTAGTACAACAAAAATGTGGGGAATGGTCACTGTGTAGCGTGGTTATAAACATAGAGGTAACCTTCAAATACTACATGTACGCCTTAGGGGTCTTCTCAGACATTGCCGGGGCTTTTAACATTGCTACTAACTAGCGATCATGAATGTTCCTTACATTGCGAATTGGTACTTAGAAGATTGTTTTGCAAATGCGGGCCTTATAAGGTCACGAAATCAGTGGACAAATACACATCGCAGGGCGATAAAACTGTGAATGCTGCTTATCAACCAAATGTTCGGGTTGTTTCGACGAGAGATGCGTTAAACTTTCAACGTACGCAGATAATGCCGCAGTTTTCATAGGTGGAAAATGTCTTCCAACAATTAAGCTTTTTGATGGATCGGTCACGCGTCAGGAAATACATACCAGTTATTCTAATGTCAGATTGACCACCAGCGACGAGAAGATAGTTTTAGTATTGTTTACTAACCTTATGAAAGTGAGTCGTGACCAAAGTACTTTCGCCTTGTTCTGGCAAAAGCTGGCAATCAAGCATAAAGTGATTTGATGATTCCACCTCACCAGCCAGATGTTCCGCATGGATACCCATGGAACAGAGCCCTGTAAAAACGCCAATGGCCATTGATAGGTGAGCCTTAGTGAACCCAAGTAATTCGGCAGACATCCTGTCATCCACTTTCGGCCAGAAAGATCTTGCTACCCTGCAATAGGTGGTGTCCGCCCAACATTTGCTGAGCTGGCTGGAGGCCCAGCTATGGAGGAGCAAACCACAGGTGGCCAGTGGAATTCCGAGATCCCTACAGCCATTTAGGAGAGCCCTTAAACGTAATCACAATGGCTGCACTATATGACATTCTGTACATCCAACCTGTAGGGGAGATCTAAGAGCAACAATAGAGGATTTAAGAGCCACAATAGCAGTGGGAGGTTGGCGCAAAGCAGTGGAAAAGTTAGGGGTGGCGATATAAGTGTGCACAGCGTGTTCAAAATATATGTACGAGGTAGGGTGTGTGTTATACTGTGCTGATGCGTAAATAAACAGATTCAGCAAGCAGCCAGATTACTTTAGTGTCTCTCAGTCGGAGGAAAATAGGTTAAACTGAAGTCGCATCTATTTAAATATCAACAACCAAGCAGCAATTAAGGCAATAAGCTCGCGTAACACACAATTTAAAAAAGGAGAAACTTGCATATATTTTGGATCCCCGGAAATATGGGAAAAGATACAAATAAAAATACGGAAGAGCTTGTAAGTAAGGGCGTATCCCTCGAAATGTCTACCGTAGGAGCACCAATCACATTGGACGATATAAAAGATGGCAAAAATGCACATGATGGATGAAGCAGATAAAAATGTAGAGGGTACATGATGCTGAACTAACGAAATAACACTTGCCACTAAAAGGAGTGGAGTATAGGCTCATGATGGCTTTATTAACTGGGCACTGCCTTTTAATTAAGGCTAGTCAATGACAGTAGATGTGGGAAATGCAGTTTAAAGTATGAAACGAGAGCGTACGTTTCGTGTTCAAGTCTTCCTCTCATAAACCAAGACTCCAGTTATTAGGAGTGACACACCCTATCAGTTTGGAAACGAATGCGATATTAGCCGCAAAGTCATTTCGACGGGGTGTTAAGCCGTAAACTAATATTTCCGAATGACTTATTTTCTCTTGTTGATTTTTCGACAGGGTGCATTAATGATGTATTTTGGGACCCTTGTTTCGTCATCCCTTGTCAAATTTGGTTTCGGGACAAACCGGTTTCGGTGTTGTGCCATCATCATCAGTGTCGATTTTCGTTCTGATCTTTTTTTGTCGTTTATCTTGTATTTATAGTTCTAAACCCACAAAGAAGGTCAAATGATTAGAATTACTGACTTTTACCCGCATCAGTAAACCACACAAATCGATCAGTAAAAACAAACCTCGGTTCTGAATGAACGCGCAGCACATGCACATAAATATACACAAAAAATCCATTTTGACAATACCTGCTCGTGTACATAGGCCCTATAAATACAAGAAAGACGACAACAATAAATCAGAACGACAATCGACACTGATGATGGCACAATGCTAAAACCGGTTTGTCTCGAAACCAAATTAGACAAGATATGAAGGAAAATCGTTCCAATATACATCATAAAATGTCCGAATGTAACACTCGCCAGCCTACAACAAACAAATCCGTTATTTCAAACAGTTATTTCAGTATACCCTAATTAAGCCTTACTCGGCTCAGTCTTAATATTATAACAAATATACGTTTTTCTTTATATTTTCAGAGCTAAAATTTTTCCCTTCTATTGTTAATATTTTATATTTTTTTCATTCCTGGATGTGTATCCCGCGCCGCGTAGTAGGTTCGCTAACTTGTGTGACTATTCTCTCGCAGCAAACCAAATGTATGTTTTGGATGCCTAATTTCAGGACTATCACTGGAGGTTCACAGGCTGTATGAGGCCTTTTAAAGCAAAACCTCCTCGTCAGCCGCTCTTGTTCGTGGGCTGTTTATTTGAATATTCGCAGCTAATCTAAATTAATATGTCGTTCACTCTTTGCTAGCAGTAACTACTTGGCCTGAGCTCAGCCTATTAAATTAGAAGCATTTACAAGGAAAGCTCCTTGAAGATTGAGTTGTTTTTTAGCATAGGAATTATGGACACATTAAGGCTTTGTAAGGTCCCCAAAGGCCCTCAACTTAACCTAATAACTATTTAGAATGAATTAATGAATTCTACAACACCACAGGGAGCTGGAATAGCCAATCACATTTTAGTTAATAAATAAACAAGCTAATGGCGGCATGCAAATAGATCAAATAACAAACAAGCACCATAAATATGTAAATAGAGAATAAAAACAGTTGATTGCGATATCTTTGCAGCATGTACCAAAAAGCTAAGTACATGAAAGAGTCCTCTGAAAAACTGAATAATTTGTTTTTACAATGCAATAAACTTATTTTTGTATACATGTTATTGTATTTGTAATTGTATTGTTACGCTGACATTTTTAAGTGCTTGCTGATGCTTGCGATGTCATTGCTGTTACGGATGACTACTTCATAGTTTTGTTATACTCAGCGTGCTTTGCGCACAGAGTATATTAACTTTGATTGGATAACGGTAGGTTGTACAGTATAAAGGATCGAGATAGTATAGGCTTCCATATATCAAAGTCATCATATCGAAAAATATTTGATTGAGCCATGTCCGTCCGTCCGTCCTTCTGTCCGTTAACACGATAATTTGAGTAAATATTGAGATATCTTCACCAAATTTTGTACACGAGCTTATCTTGACCCAGAATAGATTGGTATTGAAAATGACCGAAATCGGATGATAACCACGCCCACTTTTTATATTCATATGTAACATTTTGGAAAACACAAAAAACCTGATTATTTAGTAAATAATACACCTAAAATGCTGAAATTGACATGTGGACTGATACAGAGACTCTTGATAAAAATTTGAAAAAAAAATTTAAATGGGCGTGGCCCCGCCCACTTGTGATAAAATCAATTTTACAAATATTATTAATGATAAATCAAAAATCGTTAAACCTATCGTAACAAATTCGACGAGAGGTTTGGCTTCTATAAGGAATGCTTTGAAGAAAAATTAACGAAATCGGTTAAGGACCACGCCCACTTTTACATAAAAGATTTTTAAAAGGGTTCGTGGACGAATAAAATAAGCTATATCTTTGCAAAAAAGAGCTTTATAACAAAGATGTTTCATTTTCCCAAGTGGATTTATAACAATAAATAGGGAAAAACTCAAATTTTAAAAAATGGGCGTCGCACCGCCCCTTTTATGACTAAGCAATTTTCTATGTTTCGGGAGCCATACCTCGAAGAAAAATTAACGGATTTTAATAAAATTGGGTACACAAATTTTCCCTATAGCAAGAAATATTTCTAGAAAGAATGGACGAGATCGGTTAAAGACCACGCTCACTTTTATATAAAAGATTTTTAGAAGGATCGTAGACAAAAATAATTAGCTATATCTTAGCGAAAAAGAGTTTTGTATCAATAGAATTTTACTTTCTAAATTGAATTATAACGTTAAATTGGAACACACTTAAATTTGGAAAAGTGGATGTGGCACCGCCCTTTTTTGTCTAAGCAATTTTCAATGTTTCCGGATCGGAGCCATAACTCGAAGAAAAATTGATGGATCGTAATAAAATTGGGTGCACATATTTTCCTTATAGCAGAAAACATTTTTAGTAAAAATGGACGGGATCGGTTAAAGAGCACGGCAATTTAGGTATAAAACAAGTTTAAAAGGTTTAAAAGGGTCGTAGACTAGAGTAATAAGCTATAACTTAGCAAAAATAGTTTTGAATCAATGATATTTCACTTATCAAGATTTATTGTAAGAGGAAATGGGGAGACATTTTTTTTAAACGGGCGGTGCCACGTGTTATGTAGAAAAGTAATTTATCTGAAATGAAAGGTGCAATTGAAGCTCACGCGGATTATATAATGTTCGTTACACCCGAACTTAGACACCTTTACTTGTTGTTTTTGTTTTGGATTAGTTCGACTCGATACTTCAACTATTTGTGGACAAGAGCAAGTTCAAGTACATTTAGCTGCAATTGAATGACAAAAAGGTAGCCGTTGACACGAGTCATTGACATGGCTAACAAGACCAAAAATTTAACAATAGAATATCGAGAATAAAGCTAAAAATAAGTTACACTACTTAGGTCATAAAATATAATCAAAAGCAAATAAGGAGCTTTAATAAGTGATTCAAGTTTGAAATATATATAAATACATATTAGAGCGGGTCAAAGTGTATGAATGGATTTTTTTTTCATCAGGAGTATAGCAAAAACGTAAGTTACATATCATTCAGCCATGAAGATGCCATAGCCGTAAGTGGGATTTCGAGTACCCGAATTTTGCAAAATAGATATTTCGCATTTGAATGTAGAGTTTGGCCAAAGAATTTTCATAGCTTCTGATATAATTATAGGAAAAATACCACATTAGGCTTACTTTAAAGATATTTTACGTACATTTCAGAATCTGTATTAAAGTTTATAGTGTTTTTGAATTTTAGTACAGATATCAGGCTTAAATTATGAGAAATTAGCTTAAACGAAATTTTAACTACTATATTATCATTTTTAACAAATTCCTTATAGAAGTTTTTATTCTTTACAGCTAAAATAAGTTCAGAATATTTCCCACAACTTTCGTTCGGGCAGTTTTTCTTTTTTCGAATTCGTTTTAGTAGAAAAAAATTTAAAAAAAAACCTATATTTTCAAGTAATAAGCAAAAAACATAATTTTTATAATTTTATTGTAATTTATTAAAAAAAATATTTTTTACTTAGAATTTACCATTTTAACGTTTTTTCAAAATAAAAGAAATGTTATAAATCTTTTTCTGGCATTGTTGGTATGCTGTGTTTCTTCTACAATGTCATCCATATATTCAGGTATTGTGAATTTTCTATCATTATGTAGATATTAATACAGATTCTGAAATGTAAAGCCCAATGTGATATTTTTCCGATAATCATATCAGAAGCTATGAAGATTTTTTGGCCAAACTCTACGTTCATATGGCAAAATTTCTATTTTGCAAAAGTCGGGGACTCGAAATCGGACCTACAGCTATGGTGTCTTCAACAATTTTTCTTAGAATCATCTGTAGATTCCGCTTTTGCTATACTCCCGATGGAAAAACAATTTTACCCGCTCTAATATATATATTAGGCCGGGTCGAATTGTGGGGAGGCCAAAAAATCGCCCATTGCTCTGTGAAAATCATATTCTAGGGATCAAAAATAAGAAACAGCAGAATTCGTTTTAGAGGTATGGTTCCTTCGGCAAAGTTTTTGTATTTTGATCCCTAGAATACGATTTTCACAGAGAAATGAGCGATTTTTAATCGACCCGCCCTAATATATATATATTAAGTGGGTGGCTAAGAAGTTATCGTTTTTCATGAAGAAAGAATATAGAATTTTGCGTCGAGGCATTGGTTCTAAATTGCCAATTGAACTATGGTTGGTGTCTTATGGGGGCACGTTACAATCAGGACATACAGTATTTATGACGGGAATGATTGTTGATAGATAAGAATTTAACCTATTACATTAGCCAGATCGAAGTTAAGCTGCGTCTCTCTACGGACGTAGCTTTCTTAGGTCCGACGCCCTTTTGTGGATTACACTTAGGACGTTTTGCGCTTTCCTTCTGCATAAGGCAGAACTTTTAGATGCCGTATTTCCTCATAAGGCTTGCTGAGGTGAGTAATTAAGTCATTGGTTGTCCGGGCCTCCGCAATCAGATGGCTGTTGGGATGCCCAGGTTTCTGGGTATTCAACAGAAACTGTTTGTTCAGCACTTCATTTCTCTCCTTTATGGGGAGTATTCTCGTTGCACTGTGTATATGGAGCTCTGTAGACATAAATAGATAACACGTAGTAGGACTTTAGGTATTTGCAGTGTGTATCATTTAGGCTCATTGATCATGTTGGGAATGCGTAGCAGCCGAGCGGTCGGCCAATTTCTTCATGAATTTGAGCATTCCTTTATCTCTACCCCAAATTTTGCCGACAAGAGATTTGTGGATTTTGTTATGGCTCTGGTTTTACTGTAAAATTGGGAATGCATGCTCGCCAAAATGTAGATCTTGGTCGAACGTCATACCCAGTGTTTTTAGATGTAAGAGTCGGAAGTATAATGTCATCGACGTGTCATTGACTTGGCCGATATTTGCCTTATTTATTAATGTACAGTCGTCGGCGTAGGATACAACGGTAATTCCTGCAGGTGGCGAAGGGAGTTTCGATATTTAGAATTTAAATAAAGAGGTGATAGGGTACCACTTTTTTGTACCCTTTTTATACTCAGTTGAGCAGAGCTCACAGAGTATATTAAGTTTGATTGCATAAACGGTTGGTTGTACAGCTATAAAGGATCGAGATAGATATAGACTTCCATATATCAAAATCATCAGGATCGAAAAAAAAATGGATTTAGCCATGTCCGTCCGTCCGTCCGTCCGTCCGTTAACACATAACTTGAGTAAATTTTGAGGTATCTTGATGAAATTTGGTATGTAGGTTCCTGAGCACTCATCTCAGATCGCTATTTAAAATGAACGATAACGGACTATAACCACGCCCACTTTTTCGATATCGAAAGTTTCGAAAAACCGAAAAAGTGCAATAATTCATTACCAAAGACAGATAAAGCGATGAAATCTTGGTAGGAGAGTTGAAATTATGACGCAGAAAGAATTGAAAATTTTGGACAATGGGAGTGGACCCGCCCACTTTTAAAAGAAGGTAATTTAAAACTTTTGCAAGCTGTAATTTGGCAGTCGTTGAATATATCATGATGAAATTTGGCAGGAACGTTACTCCTATTACTATATGTACGCTTAATAAAAATTAGCAAAATCGGAGAAGGACCCCGCCCACTTTTAAAAAAAAATTTTTTTTAAAGTAAAATTTTAACAAAAAATTTAATATCTTTACAGTATATAAGTAAATTATGTCAACATTCAACTCCGGTAATGATATGGTGCAACAAAATACAAAAATAAAAGAAAATTTCAAAATCGGCGTTGCTCCGCCCCTTTTTCATTTAATTTGTATAGGATACTTTTAATGCCATAAGTCGAACAAAAATTTACCAATCCTTTTGAAATTTGGTAGGGCATAGATTTTATGACGTTAACTGCTTTCTGTGAAAATGGGCGAAATCGGTTGAAGCCACGCCCAGTTTTTATACACAGTCGTCCGTCTGTCCTTCCGCATGGCCATTAACACGACAACTTGAGCAAAAATCGACATATCTTTAATGAACTTAGTTCACGTACTTATCTGAACTCACTTTATCTTGGTATGAAAAATGAACGAAATCCGACTATGACCACGCCCACTTTTTCGATATCGAAAATTACGAAAATGAAAAAAATTCCATAATTCTATACCAAATACGAAAAAAGGGTTGAAACATGGTGAGGTAATTGGATTGTTTATTGACGCGAAATATAACTTTAGAAAAAACTTTATAAAATGGTTGTTACACCTACCATATTAAGTAGAAGAAAATGAAAAAGTTCTGCAGGCGAAATAAAAAACCCTTAAAATATTGACAGGTATTACATATATAAATAAATTAGCGGTATCCAACAGATGATGTTCTGGGTCACCCTGGTCCACATTTTGGTCGATATCTGGAAAACGCCTTCACATATACAACTACCACCACTCCCTTTTAAAACCCTCATTAATACCTTTAATTTGATACCCATATCGTACAAACACATCCTAGAGTCACCCCTGGTCCACCTTTATGGCGATATTTCGAAACGGCGTCCACCTATGGAACTAAGGATTACTCCCTTTTAAAATACTCATTAGCACCGTGTTTTATACCCATATTGTACAAACAAATTCTAGGGTCACCCCTGGTCCCGCCTTTATGGCGATATCTCGAAAAGGCGACCACCTATACAACTACCACCACTCCCTTTTAAAATACTCATTAGCACCTTTTTTTTGATACCCATATTATACAAACAAATTCTAGATTCAAACCTGATCCACCTTTATGGCGATATCCCTAAATGGCGTCCACCTATAGAACTATGGCCCACTCCCTCATAAAATACTCTTTAATGTCTTTCATTTGATACACATGTCATACAAACACATTCCACGGATTCCCTCGGTTCATTTTCCTACATGGTTATTTTCCTTATGTTGTCACCATAGCTCTCAACTGAGTATGTAATGTTCGGTTGCACCCGAACTTAACCTTCCTTACTTGTTTTAATTCTACTTGGTTAAGATGATACGTTCGGGTATTTTAATGTTTTTCCGGTCAATTTAATTTTATATCTTAATCAAATTTAGGCTTTTCGACGTTCGTGCATCGCGGTGATGCCTGTCGTCAAGACGGAAAATATGCAGTCCACCTTTTGAAGCTAAGAATAAGGGTGGACCCTTCAAATTCTTGCAGAAATGTGCCTTGGCTGGCCGTATCAAATGCTTATGATGAGCCTAGCGCTATGAGCACGTTCTGTGGTGGGCTTTTTGACTAAATCCGCAATTTATCTGCGTGTTTTTTAAAGCCATACTGATGATTGGCAAGTCGCAGGTTCGTGGTGAATTTGCGGAGCAGAATGGCTTCGAGTGTCGTGAATAGCGGCGATAGGGCTAATATTGTATGATATGATTCTCCTACGTTGGCTGATTTACCAGGCTTTAGTAGCGGTACCACCTTCACCATTTTCGATTTTTCGGCGATGACGAAAGTGGGCAAAGACAGGTTGGATTTGTTCACCGATTGTTGTACATATTACCAGCAAAAATAGCTCACAACTTTTTGGCATCCGGCAACACTTTGATGCGGAAGGCAATACATACTTTGTCGTTGTGCTTAGTCGTGAATGGTGGACGGTGGACTAAATCTAACCCAAACTGCCATAAAGGTAACAATTTTTTAGAAGTTTCTCCTATTTCGTCCGCTTATGTTCCACAAGCTGTCTGATGCGTTGGTTTAAGGGGGCATACTGCGGATTCGCCCGCCAGGGTCGTGCTGTCTCGTAAGGTCAAGTTCTCCCGCTAAGGCTGCAGCCGCCATTGAAAAGTGTGGCCGGCTTTCCAGTACTCTTCAGCGGGAATATAATTAAGCTACGTAAATTCAATGACCTTGCACGCTCTCCTTGAAGAATATCAGTCGTGATGGCAGCAGAGTAATTTATTGTAGTAGGAGTGTAAATATATGCATCAACAAGCAATTAGGAAAATCTTGTACAACAACAACACGTGGCTTTGGTACAGCCTCTTCGTTTTTGTCAGTCCAGCAGTGCTGGTTCGCTTTTACAAGGCATATCGAGGTATATTGTTAGGGATTCAAGGGGTTGTGTAGCGCAATATATAGCTTCTCCAACCCAATGTCAACCTCACCTTCGAGCGGCGAATCCCGTTTCACTAACAGACGAGGCTCTGGCGACCCCAAGCTCTTAAAGGAACTTGGGGGTGGGGAGGGAGGTATGGCCTGATGGTTCAACGTGGCCGTATAAATCGTTCCCGAGATGGCCGGGCCATCACCTTAATGGTGCTGTGTTACCGGAGCGTATCGGATCTGTATCCGACAAAGGACCATCACATCGATAACACTCCCCAAAGCCTTCGGGGAGCAACCTTATCGCTACAACAACAACAATAACAACAGGTATATTGTTAAGATTATCCATCAGATGGTATGAGGTCCTCGGCACATCTGAAAAATTGTGCCGTGTTTATTTGTTAGCCAATGAGTTTAAGTGGTAGCAATTTTCGTCTCAAGTGTGCTTAACGTAAGTATGTTATTTACTTTCCTTACTTACTTACTTAATTGGCGCTTAAACGTCTAAACGGTGATGACCACTTTCACTTAGGTAAAATTGAGTAGTTGCTAACGTTGCTATGATCCATGAAATAATTATTAAGATGTCATAACAAAAAATGTACTAAATACAAATTAAGTCTATCAATCGACTGAATTAATGCACCAGTACAAGCCATTACTAACATTCGTATATGTACAATCGACTTAATATTATTATGTAGAGCATTGAAAGTTTGTAAGTGTGTGCTATTAAATACTATTGGAATTATATGAAACATATTGCAGTAATAAATTAGTTTTCGTGCCATTGAAAGCTCCAATAGCTCACTTAGTATGCTTTTAGAAAATGTGTACTACTAAGTTAACGAGTATAACAATATATGTAGCCACGGTTGCCAACACCATGTTTTCATTTGGGATCAAAATTCATCGAAAAAAGGACCAAATATCAAAAAAACAGGACCAAGGACCATGGATGTTTCCATGATTTCCTATAAAAAAATTTACTAAACAGACTTTAGATAGATAATTTATTTAGAATTTTATTGCCCTACCTGACCATAGGTCTATTGTGCCTAGTGAAGACTTTGCTTTAATTCCAACTGAACAACCAAAGATAAAGTGTACTTCATAGTATTATATAATCATATTTCTTGGATAAGTCTATGCCTTTCACAAACCAAACGTTGTGAATCTACTTTTGCTAACAAAGCTCTTAGTTCCAGCATTATGTTGTGATTGCAGTGAAATAAATGTATGACGCAGTTAGGTTATAGTAAGGGTGTTAAAGCCTGCATTATCATCCCTAAACCTCACCTGGAGAGGTCGCTGGTGGAAAACTCGCTGCAAGCACTCGTTGCGTTTCTTTCCCTTTTGTGGACTTTGCTCTACTAAAAACGGTTCCGTTAAATGACATCAGTTCCTTAGAGCCTATAAAAGGGACGAACAGCTATAGGCTCTCCCTTATTCTTTTACCAGCGACCACCAGGTGTTTTTTACCATGATCATTTATGTTTTACCATATCATTTATTTTGCCATTATATTTGTGATTTACATATATTTTGAATAAAGGCCTGTGCGACAGGCTAGCATATATATATATATACCTACATCGTTGCATAGTTAATTTGCATCTTATTTGTTGTTGGACAGCTAGGTACAGCAGGTAAGTTTCGCATTATCCCGAGTTTCAAGAGCCGGCTCCCCATAGGTTCCCCGTTTCCGGAATTTACGAGGAATTCCGGCTTCATTTATCCCCGCTCGAACAAAGGGACTGTTCAAAAATTTCGTTCTGGTGTGCCGAACTATATGGAAAACTAATAAATCATAAATTTACCTGAGCAATTTTGCGAGCGCTATTTTTATAGATGCTTAGTTTTTTCCCTTACGTTTAATCTTCATATTTAAATATCGACCTGCAAAACGAGAAGTAATGTGCTAAAAATTTCTTTGCACAAACTTTTAAAGTATTAGGGCACACGGCAAAATGCTCGCTATAACAATAAGCTTGAAACATTTCTGGTACTGTGACTACTTTTATAATTCTCCATAAGATATCATTTTCATAGCTTTCTATCTTCATATTATAACAACGCTTCTCGCTTCCACTCTGTTGTCAGCCCTTACTTTGGCACATTGATATAGTTATTCCTTCGCAAATTCTCAATGCCTTTCGATATTATTGAATGAGTGGCATGTATACTTAACATAAAAAAAATTAGTTCACTCTTTTACTTAGTTTTCAATTCATTAACTAGACGCCCATCGTAATCATCAGTGGCAATCGCTGTCAAATACTAGTGACAAAAATCTTTCACTACGTGTCTGATAACCAATCGAAATGTCTAGCCATTATTATCATTATATTATGAAACATTTATTATGAAAGCGGACAAAGGAAACACCACTGTACTAATCGAAAAATAGAAATATATATCCAAAACCGAAGATCTCATAGAGATGAATGTCGTAGAATGAGAGAGGATCCCACAGATGAATACCAAAAACAAATCAAAGTTGCTATCAAAAATGCAACAAATATATTAGATTCTAACATGGCACATAGATTGGTCCAAATGAACCCTTCGGCTCCTCAACTGATTGCGCTACCAAAAATCCACAAGCCGGACACGCCAATGAGGCCCACTATTAATTTTAAATCGGCACCATGTTACAATTTGTCCAAATATTTAAAAACGATCTTGAAAGATACTCTGGAGCTAAGGAAACGAACATGCAATAGTTAACACTACAGAGCTGATAGAGAGACTGAGACCGTAGAGCTAACAAAGAACAGCAAATTGGTATCTTCTGACATAAAAGATTTATACCCATCAATACCACTATCGGAAACTTTGGACATAGTTAGCTCAAAAATACTTCATAATACACAAAAAACAAAATGAAAAATATTCAAATCATAAATACGCTAAGAACCACTTTACGTCAAAGCTATTTCAATTCAACTATAAAATATATAGACAAACTAATGGTCTTGGAATGGGAAGCCCCACAACAGCAATTCTTATGGAAGTGGTCATGCAAAATCTGGAAGAAAAGTGCATACAGGAGAGGAAGTCCAAATTAGGCGTGTCATTTTATGCTAGACACGTGGATGACATAATATGTGTTTTTAACTACTAATAACGAAGAGCTTGTATCGGAGTACCTCAACAATCCGCACGGAAATATAAATTTACAATGAAACCGAAAAAGACGGAAAATCAACTATCTAGACCTCACGATAAATATTGATAAAGAAGCCAAATATTTAACTATGACATATATAGAAAGCCAATGGCCACCGACACAATAATACATAATACCTCAAATCATGCCCAACAGCATAAAAATGCAGCATACACTGGTAGAAAGAACACCTCTTACACAATAGGCATATAAGAACTTGAGGTCATATATAATATCGCTGCAAACAACGGATATAAAAAAGCACTAGTAGATAAGTTCAGAAGGACAAATGGAGAACCAAAAAGAAATATGTAAAGGAAAATAATAGCTGGACGAATATGACATATACTGGAAAAGCAACATATAAGTTGGCAAACTTCTTTAAAAAATACAACATTAACACAGCATTCAAAACATCGAACAATTTAGGGCGAAAACTAAGAACTAACACTAACTCAGAGGATCCGTATAGCAGCCACTGCATATACAAGCTTACCTGCGGATGCCAGCATAGTTACATAGGACAAACAGGACGGCAAATAAGAACGAGGTCCAGAGAACATATTAGAGTTTACAACAAAAAAATACGGAATCCAAACATTATACCCGAGTCTAACTTCGCGAATCACATGGTCGAGATTGAATGTTCCAAAGCAAACATCAATAAAACAGTTAGTTCTTCACATACAAGCAAAGGGCCGACGTCTCAACGTACTCGAAAACATGGAAATCTACAAACAGAAAACATTCGACGGTAGAATAATAAACGAACAGATAAACACAATTTCTGACACAATATTCGAGCTTTTAAAATTTGTTTACAAGAAACAAAGTAATCACACAGGTACAACAGACAAACACACAACAACAAATAAACATAAAACAATTAACACACCAAAACAACAAACCCACAAGGAAGGTCAAACGACTAAAATTACGGATTTTTACCTATCCCAGTCAGCCACACAAATCGATTAGTAAACCACCCTGGGTTCTGAATGAACACCAGCACATACACATAACTAAATTATACACAAGCATCAATTTGGCAAGAACTGCTCATGTACCTACGAACTATAAATTACAGGAACAAACGACAACAACAGATCAGAGCGAAAATCGACACTGATGATGGCACAACGCCGCAACCGGTTGTCTCGAAACCAAATTTGAAAAGAGATGACGGAAAATCGTTCCAATATACATTAAGAAACCGAGTTTTTTTGATAAGTCGGTTGTTTCATCAAACAATTATCAAAAATCAGTTTTCCTACACTTTTCTGTTTAATGCCTCGCCCAAATTATCTCCTAGATGAAAAGTCATTGTTCTGGTACATTTCATTGACTGAGGGAGGAATTGTTGTGGTGAGAGTTCCATTAAAGTAAATTCAAAATTTTATATGGGTTAACGAACGCGTGGAAAATTTTTTGAGCAATATTGTGAAAAAGAAAGAAACGTTACTGCCTAAGAAGGGCTACTGCATTAAAAAGGACCAAAATTGAGGAGAACGTTCCAAAGTGGCAAACCGTTGTATGTAGCATACATCACATTTTGTACTTAAAACGATATCATTTACATCCTTAGTACATACAATGTAACGCAATCAATTTCGAAATGCTATTTGCAGCTGCTACTGCTGTGATATTGTTGAAATTAATGTTTTTACAATTGCCGTCACTATTCTTCAACAAAACTGAAAATGTTGTTGACAGTTGACAAAAATTACTTTGATCCAAATTTTGCTGAGCGTATTAGAGGTATTTATCAAATACAGAAAACGATTATTAGTACTGCAACGAATTTGCTGCAAATCCTCTTATTCGCAACCTTCTACTAACGTTTCGTATCGCTAAACTGTTGAATAAATAACTCCAAATTTAATAATGTAAAATGGCCTTTATTAAATTATTCATAATAACACTGATACTTCACAACCAAATAGCTTGCTAAATGAACTGATGTCGCACCTCCACTGTTAAAAATAAAAAAATGTAAGTCGCGATAACCTCCGAAGAGATTGTAGGCCGAGCTTCTCTTCCAATTTGCGTCGTGCTTTGATTTTCCCTATAAATTGGCCCGGACGGGACTACATGTTTTAGGCCGACTCCGAACGGCATCTGCAAGGCAGATGAGTTTTCGCTGAGAGCTTTCATGGCAGAAAATACACTCGGAGCGCTCGCCAAACACTGCCGAGGGGCGACCCGCTTAGAAAATGTTCTTCTAATTGAAAAACCTTATTTCTAAAATTTTGATGTTGCTTTGCCCGGGGTTGTGAACCAAGGCATACGGTGTGGTAGGCGGAGCACGCTACCATACACTACGGTGGCCGCCTCGACTGTGCTGCCTTTTTATACTCTGTGATTTCTCTTCGCATCTTCTAGGCGCTTCTATTTCCAGAATCTACTAGTTGGCCATCAGCTATAAAATTACTACGTTTTAGCTCTCATATGCGCGTGTATGTGTGAACACAATTATAATTGCATACTTTTGGGAGCATCTCAGATAAGATATCTGCATGTGTTTGTATGTGTGAGCGACACTTGCACAACCATTGCATACTTTCGGAGTATCTCAGATTTATTCATGTGGTTGTGCGTTGCTTCTCCGCTGACGATATATGTACATATGTGTAGACAAAATGATTGAATATTGATGTGCATACAAGTCACTGCTTAGCATCGGCTTAGAGAGGATAGTACCCCTTAGTGCTGGTAATATTCGTTACAGTACAAAGCGCGTTAGATGGTTGAATCGACTGATGTAAAAGGACCTCACTGAGACTGACTGTGTTCACCGAATTATTGCAATGTTTTAGCTTAGCGCAGTTGAACAACAAGATTAACACTCAATGGGTGTTAATCTACCAAACGAAAACATTAAAATGGCAAATTCAGGAAGAGAAATAGAGGAAGCGCAAAGCAAGAAGAACTAAATGAAAAACTAAATATAACATGAACCTTTTTTGAAAAGAATTATAAAGACCAGCATGATTTTGCGATCATTAAGGTGAAGAATGTGAATTTAAGGCGATGTGAAGAAAAAGTTAAGCCGAATTTTAATGGAAGTGCCCTTTGCAGACACTTTCAACATTCGAAAATTATCGATCGCATACAAATCAGCAGATGAACTTTTCATTCAAAGCGAATTAGGTATAGAATTTTAAATAAATAATTTAAACGATTACGAAATCATTGTTAAGTTTTATGCGCAAGGCGAATTCAGTACCAGGCACTGTTATCCCAACAGCTGTTTGCCTCTTCTTGATTATTTTTCATACAGCGCATGTACTTCACTATTTCAGTTAATTGAAATCAATTACAATTTATTTTTACTTGACATTCTTCTGTACGGCGAATTGGTACTATGAATTCCTAGTAGAACCAAGCCATGCGTCAATAAACAAATCCCGCAATAAAAAAAGAGGCAAAAAAAAGCGTTACGTCACATTTTTGACAACATGTTTCATTTCTACGCAGTATTCAGACTTTATTCAAATCGGAGTATTTTGCTACGTTCTTATCTCCTACTACATTACTTACCTCAAGGGTTTATGTGGTTGAAGTTTTCATTGCGTACGTATAAAAAGCTCATTGTTTCGGTCGGAGCGTATTCGTCCATCCGCATAAAATGACCTAGCTGCTCTGTCGTCATATCTGCGAAAAGCTCATATAGCTCATCATTATACCTCCTTCGATACTCGCCGTCGACATCACGGACAGGACTATAAATCTTCCCGAGAATTTTTCTTTCGAGTACTGAAAGAGCCATCTCGTCTTCTCTTGATACCTTCCATGATTCCGAGGACACGATTCATCACGACAGGTATGATGAGTGAACTGTAGAGCGAGATTTTTGTTCTTCGAGAAAGAAGCACGTTGATTTCTAGGCCGACATGTTTTTGCTTTAATGCTGCTTCCCAATTAGACGAAATCCTTCAAAATTAACGTGGACAAAGGTCGCGATGAGAACACAATACTTCGTCTCGTCCTCATTTACCGCAAGATCCACATTTTTTGCTGCTTTATCTTATACCATCTCTTCGCCTCCATGTTTGAACACCCGGGCTGGTATCGTGCCTTGTATTTTTTAGCTGGGATATTGTCATTCTCACTTCGCCATAGTTGGATGCCATATATTGTTTTCATCATCGCGATCGGGGTATCGGGTTCTTCTTCCCCCACTCTCTGTACGTCAGTTAACAAGTTGCCATTATCTTTCCTGCAGGAATCCCCCCCGGGCTTGAAACCTTCTGTCATTAAGAGAGAATGAAATATGTATGGCAAACCGAAAATAATAATAATAATATTTTTTCGCGTTAAATACCCGGGGAGATAGAGCCCACTTTCTTCCAGAATATGGTGCGCTAATGGGAACATTAATTGGTCATCCTACATGTTTTAGGCCGACTTCATATGCATCTGATAAGGCAGATAGACTTTTTTGCTGAGAAACATTTTATCAGAAACTATCGAAGGTTTGCTAAGCCACCAAATAAATTTTATTTTAGTTGTTCGCCCGCTTCAAAAAAGGAAGAATAAAATTACTCCGAAAATTTAATTTTTACTCCGTCGTAGTCGTTTACTCAGGTAACAGTTATAAATAATCCGAACACTGGTAGCGAAATATAAAAGAAGTGTAATAAATCGAAAAATTTCAGAAGCTCTACGCCATCAAACTTTTTTTCTTCAAATTCGATTACAAATACAACAATTCCGGAATGCGTGATCTTGGCTCATTTGTTTATGGAACCAGACCTTTGATAACACTACTGGACCGAACAGCACTTTCTCACTAATTTGAGGTCGCTGATTTTAAACTTGCAGTCAAGTTACTTCAAGCAGCTAAATATTTTTTAAATAAGGATATTATGCCAAAAACAACACTTCTAAGTTGATATATTACCAATGTAGGGTGTAATAACTGCTGTAGTCCATTGCTTTCTATTATGAGTTCATCAAGAAGAATGTCTGCAAACAATCTAAACAGTTCTTGTTTTATTTGTGGCGCTTATATATTCAAGGCATTTCGTTTGAATCCGTCAGACCTGATGAAACGGCTTATACGGATTTATTCGATTCCTCATATGAAACTTATATCAAACCTAGGATTCCAAGTTTGGTATGTAAAAGTTGAGTTGAGCCATTACGCTTTCGGCCAAAAAACCTCATTTTAAGAACCTAACTCCTATGATATGACGTGAACCGTCTGACCATCTCAGTATCTGTTATTTCTGGGTGGAACGCAGGAATAAACCGCCGAAATCTGAATGCATTTATCGCAATCAACTGAGTGCTGTTCGAGCAGCCCTAAGCTACACCTGTACCATTTTCCTGAAAATTAAGGCGTTCTCGTAAAGAGCAAGGCGAGTGCTTTTACACTGCTGTTCCAGCAGTCTAAGCTCCACCTGAACCGTTTTCCTGAAAATTAAGGCGTTCTCGGTAAAGAGCAAGGCGAGTGTTTTTACCAGGACTTCTGCACTATGGAAGAGTAATATCAAGGACACTGGAAATCATTCTAAATGGATTTATCCCAACCTACTGACTGCTGTTTGACTAGTCCATAGCTACCTGGGCCATTTTGAAAGTTAGCGCATTCTCTGTGAAGAGTAAGGGAGGGTTTTTCACCAGGATCTCCGCACTATATAAACTGGGCCAAGCTGGACGAAGCATTTTTTGTCATAAAAGAAAAAATCAAAAAATCGCTCCTTGACAGCCACGCCCCTTCCAATTGATATTCATTCTATACAGTCAACGACTACAAAGTCTTGATGGGATCCAAAATGAATAGTACAAACAACGCTTACTTGGAGATAAAATGGAGAATCCTCTTATCAAGAAGTGCAATTAACAAAAACAACGCTCTTAAAAAGCGGATGTACATAAATGCTCTGTTCACTTAAAATCGATCAAAGCTCGAAGGGGTTTCATTATTATCTTATGGCGCTGTCAAAGTTTTGGAACGCCGCCAAAGCGTTAAACTTAATACGCTTTTAGTCTTCCATCGTACGTATATTGATGCATGGCTCGGAATCATGTCGATAAAAGACGGATTCGTTTTTTCAAGATTTCAAGAGAAAAGTTCTCCGGATTTGTGGTCGTGTCCGTTTTGTCATAAACACCGCCTCTAAACTTAAAAAGTCACTAAATCTCTTCAAGAGCGCGCGGATAGCAGTAAAGTTATTAACGAAAATAAAGCCTACTCGTCTAGCCAGACGCCACAATCTATCGGAGGGCTAAACGGTTATGGCTGTCCAAAAGGTGCGCCAGTCGCGTCTTCGCTTGTTATCGGTCTTTGAAAAGTATGAAATGTATAAATCAAATCTTATAGTATAAAATAGGAGGGCGCCCTACTCCTTATAATTTTTCGTGATCCGCAAGTCAGCAACATTTGGTTAGAAACACACATGCAACGCAAGCGTGTTGGGAGCAGCTTACATATTCCCGATATGCTCTGAAGAGACATTATAAAAAACCCAGTAGAAGAGGCTTTCATGGTATGATGAAAACTGCTGTCGCATTGTCCATTCGTTCCGCACTGTTTCATTTTTTTATACTCAGCGTGCTTTGTGCACAGAGTATATTAACTTTGATTGGATAACGGTTGGTTGTACAGGTATAAGGGAATCGAGATAGATATATACTTTCATATATCAAAATCGTCAGTATCGAAAAAAAATTTGATTGAACCATGTCCGTTCCGTCCGTCCGTTAGCACGATAACTTGAGTCAATATTGAGATATCTGCACCAAATTTTGTACACTGGTTTAGCTGGACCCAGAATAGATTGGCATTGAAGATGAGCGAAATCGGATGATAACCACGCCCACTTTTTATATATATAAAATTTTGGAAAACACAAAAAACCTGATAATTTAGTAAATAATACACCTAGAATGTTGAAATTTGACGTGTGGGCTGACCATATTGAGACTGTTGATAAAAATTTTGAAAATTTTTTCAAAATGGGCGTGGCACCACCACTTATGATAAAATCAATTTTACAAATATTATTAATCATAAATCAAAAATCGTTAAACCTATCGTAACAAAATTCGCAGAGAGGTTGCCTTTACTAAAGGAATGACTTGAAGAAAAATTAACGAAATGTGTTAAGGACTACGCCCACTTTTATATAAAAGATTTTAAAAGGGTCGTCGACGAATAAAATAAGCTATATCTTTGCAAAAAATAGCTTTATATCAATGGTATTTCATTTCCCAAGTGAATTTATAACAATAAATAGGAAAAACTACAAATTTAAAAAAATGGGCGTGGCACCGCCCCTTTTACGACTAAGCAATTTACTATGTTTCGAGAGCCATAACTCGAAGAAAAATTAACGGATCGTAATAAAATTTGGTACACAAATTTTCCCTATAGCAGGAAATATTTCTAGGGAAAATGGACGAGATCGGTTATAAAGACCACGGCAACTTAGATACAAAACAAATTTAAAAGGGTCGTAGACTGGATAATAAGCTATAACTTAGCAAAAAATAGTTTTGAATCAATGATATTTCACGTATCAAGTTTTACTGTAAGAGGAAATGAGGGAGACATTTTCTTTTAAAGGGCGGTGCTACGTGTTATGTAGAAAAGTAATTTATCTGAAATGAAATGTGCAATTGAAGCTCACGCTGAGTATATAATGTTCTGTTACACTCGAACTCAGATACCTTTACTTGTTTTTATTGGTGCTGATGATGTTGATTTCGTTTTGTGATACAAGCTGGTGGTCTATTTGAAAATGTGTCAACAAAATTGTAACATTTTACAGCCATTGTAATTAATAACAAAAACAAAAAGAACTTTTCTAGCTTTGTTAGTTTGGCCAAATTTGGCATTGTAATTACAATAAAAGGAAAATTTGTTTTGAAAATAATTACTAAACAAAATATACCTGTTACTGACAGTGTAACTTTTAAGTAATTGAAAAACCACAACCACGTGTATATACACTAGACTGGGTTGGTCCCCATACAAAAAAAAAGTTGCTAATGTCGCCCCTAAATTTGAAGATTATGTTGAGAGGGTTTCGCAAAAATTTTTTTTAATTTTTTTTGATCCTTCGAAATACAGCCGAAAATGTTTTTTCGTTGTAACTTGGTTATTTGACGTCCGATTTTTAAAATTGATATGTCATTATTTTGGCCTTGAGAAGCTTCACATTTCCGTTTAATGTCCTTTTAAGCTATGAAGTCGTTTTCACATGATTAGGTCAGCTAACAAAATTTTACCCCCTAATGTATGTTTTTTCCTTACCAAACGAAAGTACTTAAAAATTCAAGAAAATGTTGCTTTGAAACCATATTACTAAAATAATAAACAAAGAAGTTATAGCACTTTCAATATTTATTGCAACTGTTATTTTACCTGATTCTTATTATACTTAGACCTGAAACTCATGATATTTTTGGAGGAAAAATTGCAGGGTTTGCATTGAAAAGTTAATAAAGATATGCCAAATATCATGAATAGGGGAAGTCAAAGTAAATAAGTGAGTCAAACCTGTTGTTTCGTATTTATAATAATAACACTATGCGACAAAATCAACTTTTTTTCTGGGTATTGGACAAAACCCACTTTTTTGTAGAGATTGAGGCTTAAGTAAACAAAGTACTATCTCCGTTTTTCTAACTTAGCCTCCAAAAAATGGATATCGTCTTACGAAGTTCGAGTTCGAAATTCTACATTTCGAAATTTTATTTTTTTGTTAACGCGTTCAGCAATAAAATTTGTTAGCTGACCTAATCATGTGAAAACGACTTCATAGCTTAAAAGGACATTAAACGGAAATGTGAAGCTTCTCAAGGCCAAAATAATGACATATCAATTTTAAAAATCGGACGTCAAATAACCAAGTTACAACGAAAAAACCTGGCTGTATTTCGAAGGATCAAAAAAAAATTAAAAAAATGTTTCCGAAACACTCTCAACATAATCTTCAAATTTAGGGGCGGACATTAGCAAATTTTTTTTTCGACCCAGTCTAATATACATCTATATTATAAACATAGAATAAACACATGCTCATATACATATATTGGCTTATCTGTTTACCTCTGGTTTATTTTTGAAGCCAAGAAAGCATTCTAAAAATTTTATGTTTGCATAGAGATTAGTTTAATATTTGCCTTTTTCTTCAATATCAAATGTAAACAATTTATTTATTATTTATTCTTCTATTTATTTATTTACAGAGTGAAGTGTTTGATGAAATTGATTTGTCCGATTTATGTACGGCTGAATGTAGTATAAAGAACGTAAATCACAGCTTTCAGGTAAGTTGTTTAAATAATTGTGTATGTATTTAGCATTATACAATTGTTTTTGATATTGATACTTGAGAAAAATTAAAAAATTAAGCTTATTAAGCGCGCCTTTAAATATTCCACACAATTTGAATTGAAAAACATATTTTAAACTTATGTACCAAAAATTGTGTATGAAAAGAATAGCAACAAAAGGGAAATACTTAGAGAAAGTTTACAAAACATGCTTTAACACCAGTATGAAGTACGAGTGTTTGAGATTTCGAGTTAAAAACTCAGATCAGGAAAAGCTAGCTGATTTGAAAGTGGATTTCAGAAACATGTCCTAGTAACCAACGCCGCACGATCGGGTATTTGGTCAATCTAGCAGCCCAAAATTTAAAACAGCAGTTATTTCTGTTCAAAAAGTGGTTGTCTCGCTTCATTGTTATAAATGGAAATATTGGAGAATAAATGAACGGTGTTCCACACAGAATTACTATGGATCGGGCCACCGGTTTAGGATGGACCCGGGGTAATTTTTTGGCATTACATGAGATATGTCAATATGGGTATCAAAAGAAATGTATTATACTCCACATTTCTATTGATATTTTTAAGTAGGGTTGCCACTTAGGGTTGCCACCTCAGCTTCTATTTATACTCAGCTGAACAGAGCTCACAGAGTATATTAATTTTATTCGCAAAACGGTACCCTGTAACGGCATAGACTAATCGAGATAGATATAGACTTCTATATATCAAAATGATGTGGGCGAAAAAAAAATTCATTTAGCCATGTCCGTCCGTCCGTCCGTAAACACGATAACATACATAACAGTAAATTTTGAAGTATCTTGATGAAATTTGGCATGTACGTTCCTGGGCACTCATCTCAGATCGCTACTGAAAATGAACGAAATCGTACTATAACCACGCCCACTTTTTCGATATCGAAAATTTCGAAAAACCGAAAAAATGCGATAATTCATTATCAAGGACGGATAAAGCGATAAAACTTGGTAGGTGGGTTGACCTTATGACGCAGAATAGAAAATTAGTAAAATTTTGGACAATGGGCGTGGCACTGCCTACTTTTAAAAAAAGGTAATTTAAAAGTTTTGCAAACTTTAATTTGGCAGTCGTTGAAGATATCACGATGAAATTTGGTAGGAACGTTACTCCTATTACTATATGTGTGCTAAATAAAACTTAGCAATATCGGATAACGAACACGCCCACTTTTAAAAAAAAATAATTCTAAAAGCAAAATTTTAACAAAAATTTAATATTTTTACAGTATATAAGTAAATTATGTCAACATTCAACTCCAGTAATGATATGGTGCAACCAAATACAAAAATAAAAGAAAATTTCAAAATGGGCGTGGCTCCGCCCTTTTTCATTTAATCTGTCTAGAATACTTTTAATGCCATAAGTCGAACAAAAATTAATCAATCGTCGAAAATTTGGTAAAGGCATAACTTCTATGACGATAATTGCTTTCTGTGAAGATGGGTGAAATCGGTTAAAGCCAAGCCCAGTTTCTATACACAGTCGACCGTCTGTCCTTCCGCTCGGCCCTTAACACGATAACTTGGACAAAAATCGATATATATTACTAAACTTAGTTCACGTACTTATCTGAACTCACTTTATCTTGGTCCTAAAAATGGGCGAAGTACGACAATGACCACGCCCACTTTTTTGATATTGAAAATTGCGAAAAATTTAAAAAAATGCCATAATTCTATACCAAATACGAAAAAAGGGATGAAACATGGTGATTGGATTGGTTTTTTGACGCAAAGTATAACTTTATAAAAATCTTTGTAAAGTTGGTGTGACATCTACCATATTAAGAAGAAGAAAATGAAAAAGATTTGCAGGGCGAAATCCAAAGCCCTTGGAATCATGACAGGAATACTGTTCATGGTATTACATATATGCATAAATTAGCGGTGCCCGACAGATGATGTTCTGGGTCACCCTGGTCCGATATCTCGAAAACGCCTTCATATACTACAACTAAAGTTCACTCCCTGTTAAAACCCTCATTAGTACCTTCATTTGATACCCATATCATACAAACACATTCTAGAGTCATTCCTGGTCCAACTTTATGGCGATTTCTCGAAAAGGCGTCCACCTGTAGAACTATGACCCGCTCCCTTTTAAAATACTCTTAATTACTTTCCATTTCATACCAATGTTATACAAACACATTGCAGGGTTACCCTAGGTTCATTTTCCTACATGGTGATTTTCTCTTATTTTGTCTCCAAAGCTGTCAGCTGAGTATGTAATGTTCGGTTACACCCGAACTTAGCCTTCCTTACTTGTTATATGCCTTTGTATATCCACTACCATCTCGGAAACGGCTTAACCGATTTGAATCAAATTTGGTACATCGATATATTATTACAATTAAGGATTTTCGCTCCCTGCTTTCTAATAAATACATTTTTAGATAGGGTTGTCACCTCGTATATCCACTACGATCTCGAAAAAAAGAATAAGAAATATGTGACAGTAAATTCATGGTTTAATTATTCATCATTAGTATCAATATCAATAGCAATGTCGTCCTCATCATCACATTCAATATCTATGAAAAAAGGTTCAGCAGAAAGCAGATTCTCTTGACTCTCTTTTGACAATGGCATTGATGTTTTCTTTATTCGGGGCCTCTTTCTCGTCAAAAAAGGATTCGAAGTTAAAAGCAATCCGTTCATTACATCGAAGTTGCAAGAAGTTCTTGAATGTTTTCTTGTAAAACTATCACGATAAAAGCGAAAATATTTGTTCCTTGCTTCACTGGCTTTTTCTGATAATTGGCCGATAGGCAATAAAGAATTTTCGATAACAGTTGCGCCGTGTATTCGAATTTCGTGTACTGTGGGAGACATCGGATACCAAGAATAAAGGGCTAACACACAGCTTTGCAGTTTTCATGACACCAGAACTTTCATGTTCATTGTTCAGAAAATGAACCCTTATACTATACTATAAAAATGTGTCTACTCATTGTGAGTCCACACGTTAGCTCAGAATCCTTAAAAGTATAGATTTAAGAATTCTCGAAACTATTTTATCGACGTTTTTCTGACAAGCTAGTTGAATAGTAGTCTAAATAGGAGTTAGTAAATTGCATGTATCAGCTTCCTTAACGATTGAAATCCAAGTGTTCTTTGCACTTTGATAAGAAAGGGAATACGGCAAACTGGGCCAACTATCGCGGAATCAGCCTTCCTAAAATCGCATATACGCTGTTGTCAAGTGTATTGTGCGAAAATTGAAGCCATCTTGAATCGGCTAATTGAACCTTATCAGTTCGGCTTCAGACCTGAGAAATCTACCAACGACCAGATTTTCACAATACGCCAAAAAAGAATCGATTTTAAAGCCGCCTTCGACAACACGAAACGGAGATGCCTATATGGCGTTTGTCTGAATTTATTTTCCCGGCAAACTTGTTCGACAAAAAGTAAGAAACGTCAAGTCCGAATGAACATGATGAAGAATATCTACCATTGCTAGACGTAATCGCTTGGAGGCGAATGGTTTGTCTGAGATATCGTTCGCAATACAGAATGAAGCCCTAAATTACTCTCCCGATACTTTTAGTTGACTAATTCACGAGTCGCATTTTCGAAAGGGCACATCAGCGCCTATTGAAATCAGTTTGAGTGAGCCAAACCAATTTTCAACTAGCGATAGGCGATTTTAAGTTTATCTGAAGCGCTTTAGCTTATTCGGTACAATTGGGATGGACATTGCCATTCCAAGGAGAGTTTTCTTCATATGTGCATAGAGTGTAGAGTATTAATGTCTGCAAACATAAAAGAAGTGCATCAAGTCCTTCCAATTCGTAGTTTGTTATATAATAAATATTAGGCCGGGTCGATTTGTGGGGAGGCAAAAAAATCGCCCATTGCTCTGTGAAAATCATATTCTAGGGATCAAAATAAGAAACTTTGCCGAAGGAACCATACCTCTAAAACGAATTCTGATGTCCCCCCTTTGGGTCGTAGGGGCAAATTTTGAAAAATCCCACTTTGAAATGCCTATGTTTTTTTTTCTTTTTGGAGTTTATTTTTCTCTTTAGAAATTTATTTAGTCAGAACATATGTAAATGAAAAAATTAATTTAAATTAGTAATAGAAAATAAATTAAAAAAAATTATTAGAAATTAGCGCTTTTACAACCCCCTTTTAAAAACAAGGCATCACTGTGATGCATTTGCATGTCGTAAACATAGCTGTGTGGGTTTTTTATTCAACCGTTTTAAAAATGAAGGTATCAGTGTGACACAATTGCAGATCGTAAAATTGCTTGTGTTGTTTTTTTAAAGCCACCACAAGACACAGCAGATAGAATTGAAATTGCCCCTACCCAAAAGTTCGACCCAAAGGAGGGGACATCAGGGTTCGTTTTAGAGGTATGGTTCCTTCGGCAAAGTTTCTTAATTTGATCCCTAGAATACGATTTTCACAGAGCAATGAGCGATTTTTAAATCGACCCGCCCTAATAAATATATAATAATAAATATGATATTGTGACGAATATTAGTAACATTAAGTGATACTCCCATCACTAATCTGATACTAAGTAAATAAAGCCACAACAACAATAAAGCAAGCTGCTACACTCGTATGTACGTAAACAAATTAATCATTATGTCTGCACACATACGTGCGGGGCAATAGAGAGGGATACTCACAAGCGCACGTCATCATCAGCCGCTCACATATACACACGCATATGGATACAAATTGCAAATATACGTGTATATACTTGGTAAACAAGCATCAGGTTCACGAAATTACTAGAACTTAGGAGAAATGGGTGAACGAGGTAACCGAACAATATAAAAGCGGCACAGGCTGAGGCATTACGAATCAGTTTGAGTTAAGCAAGCTATCAGTAAGCGAAGCATAAGTGTTATTGTGAAGTAATTTAATAAAGGCCATTTTGCATTATTGAAGAGTGGAGTTATTTATTCAACAGTTTAGTGATTCGAACTTGGCAGAAGGTTACAAATAAGAGGAATTGCAAGTAAATTCGTTACAATAAAATAAATTTTTTTGAAACCAGATTTTGCACGAGAATCAGTAAAACATACTTATAAATTAGTAATAAATTGCCATCATACTTAAGGTCTCCTTAATCAAAATATCTGTCGTACTTACGTACTTAGTAAAAATTTTAATGATTTCTTTGTTTTTATAAAACACGACCAATTTATTTCATATTCATCCTCTCTTAATTATGCTTTTTGGTCAAATCGCCTTTCGCTGGTAATTAATATGCAAACATTTACATTTACTCAATGCGCTTCGAAAAAAAAGTATGAAAGAATATGCATTTGATCGAGTTAAACCGCGTTTGAATTCTTTTTCCTCATTTTAAATAGGATTCAAGTGATTTAATTGGTTTCACTTGTGTGCTCTGCTAATAGCATGATGAATATTTAATAGCACTCTGTTAACATCAACCCACCAAAACGTTAGCTAGTATTGTATGAATGTGTATGTGTAAATCTGAATGATCTGCAGGTAATGAAAGCAATAAATGTCTGGAATTATTTGAAACACTAAGTAAAATGTAAATCACAATTTTTTCAAGATTTTATCAATTTGGTTGAAAATTTAATGAGTTTGACTTGTCACTCCTCTTGATGCCTTACCATTTTTCCGGGGAGTATAGCAGGTATTAGCAAAACTGTTAATTTGACAGTTAGTCATAATATTGTAACGATTTGGTGCAATTCCGCTTATTTGGAGCCTTCTACTAACGTTCGTATAGCTAAACTGCTGAATAAATAACTCCAATATTCAATAATGCAAAATATTCTTTATTAGACTACTTTGAAAATACTTCCAATAACACTTATACTTCGCAATTGATAGCGTGCTTAAATCAAACTGATTTCCCATACCTCAGCTGGTGCTGCTTTTATACTCTTTGGTTTCCTCGTCGGCATACTTCTCATCGTGTCTCCTTCTAGAATTTACTACTTGTTTACCAGCTATTAACCACAGATGCACGTTGATAGCTACTCATATGCCCGTGTATATGTGAGTGATACTTCGACCGATGATTGTATACTTTTGTGAGCATCCCAGATATATGCATGTGTTTGTGCATATCTCTCCGCTTCTTTGTTTATGTAGATACAAGTGAATGCTTAGTATCGGCTTAGAGATGATAGTATGGCTTAGTGTTGCTAATATTCGTCACAATATCCTCCTTTGTGTGGATTATTGTGCCTACTTGATCGCTTACTAGATATTGGAAACTTAGAATTGTTTGCCTGAAAATTGGTGTTGCTAAGTAAAATTTAGTGAATCTTCCAAATTCCGGTGAGAGAAACCTAAGAAAAAATACACAAATTTCGAGAAAGTCATGGAGTGGGAGTGGGAGTGGGTTCGGTAGTGGGTGGAAGATATATGCCATAAGGGATGGACAATAATAAAAATAAAATAAAATCAAAGATAAAATAGAAGAGAATGGGATGGAGAGTGAAAACGTGAACCGAGAGTCTTTTTTTGATATGTGGGCAAACCAATTTTTGGGCAGAACAGTCTGCCTGGTATTCTAGTATGTCTTATAATATAAGGCCACCGAAAGCACTGGGAAATTCTTTGTGAAAGCATCATTTCAACTTCTGAGAGATCTAAATAAATCAACAGCGCAACATTTTTATTTGCTTTTTATTTAATTTGACTCTGTGTAACCAGCGTTACAAGTTTTGTCATTGAAATTTAAGTAACTTCCTGATAAGCTAGAAGCTTGAAACTTGGATAGTATAGAAAATAGTTCAGAAAATAAGAAGAAAAAACTCCGATAGGTGACACATGGATCGAAATATTTCAAAAAATCGCATTTGTGATCCGATTTGGCTCATATTTGGAACACGTTTTATATACATGAATAGAAATCGACGTAGGTTAGGTTAGGTTAGGTTGGGTGGTAGCTTCCCTGATAGGGGAACATCACTTGGACAACATGACGGTCCGTTGTGATACCACATATAATAAACTAAACTAATGGTGACGTAGATATAACTACTTAGAGAATGATCTCGATCTCAAACTTGGATAGCTCCTCGGGAGATCCAAGTGAGTCACGACCGAAATACTTTCGCCTAGTTCTGGCAAAAGCTGGGCAGTCAAGCATATAGTGATTTGGTGATTCCACCTCATCATCCTCCATACAGCTGCAGCAGGATGGAGTTTCCAAGCGACATAGGAAATAAAATAAAAATACTCGTTGGGCTTGTGAAATTTTGGTTTATAGTCAACCGCTCATATCTTTACAAATCATATTTTGATATATGTATAAGTAAGACCAACTGAACCTTAATCACGTTATGCTACACCTCACGTTTTTAGAAATTTTACACGCCCAACGCTTTTATTTATTTGTCTGATCAACGCCCTAGATTAATGAGGAGTGTGATGACTAGTAACTAGGACATACCTAATTATTTTCTATATTGTTGTATTGTTATTACTTAATGTAAGTATGTTTTTAAATTATTTTCCTTTTTACTTAAGTATTATTTAAGAATTCATGACACAAAACGTCATTAAATGGCCAACTGTTCAAACAATAACAATTTTTGGGAATTTGATTAGATAATTGTTCAGCTTCATTCATGAAAACTACGAGGTCTTGGACAGAGCGGACGGCAGCGCCGTCATTATGTGGTGGCTAGAACTTAAGCTATTTTTCTAAGCCATCTGGTTTCATTTCCCACAAAGTCACTCAATTAATAGATTCGTATACATGTTGCATATATGTACATGAATAAGCACACATACGGATTGTTAGTTGGGCGTTTTTATACTCAGCTGAGCAGAGCTCACAGAGTGTATTAACTGTGTTCGCATAACGGTACCACGTAACGGCATAAACTAATCGAGATATATATAGACTTCTGTGGTGTAGAGGTGTCTTAATGAAGTTTTGTATGTAGTTTCCTGGGCATTCGTCTCAGATCGCTACTTAAAATGAAAGAAATCGGACTATAACCACGCCCACTTTCGGAAAACCGAAAAAGTGCGATAATTCATTACCAAAGGCGGATAAACCGATAAAAATTTGTAGGTGGATTCGCTTGCGATGCAGAATAGAAAATTAGTAAAATTTTGGACAATGGGCGTGGCAACTCCCACTTTTAAAAGAAGGTAATTTTAAAGTTTTGCAAGCTTTAATTTGGCAGTCGTTGAAGATATCATGATGAAATTTGGCAGGAACCTTACTCCTATTACTATATGTATGCTTAATAAAAATTAGCAAAATAGGATGAACGAACACGCCCACTTTTAAAAAAAATTTTTAAGTCAAATTTTAACACAAAAATTTATTTCTTTACAGTATAGAAGTAAATTATGTCAACATTTAACTCCAGTAATGATATGGTGCAACAAAATACAAAAATAAAAGAAAATTTCAAAATGGGCGTGGCTACGCCCTTTTTCATTTAATTTGTCTAGAATACTTTTAATGCCATAAGTCGAACAAAAATTTACCAATCTTTGTGAAATTTGGTAAGGGCATAGCTTCTATGACGATGACTGTTTTCTGTGAAAATGGGCGATATCCGTTAAAGCAACGCCCAGTTTTTATTAACAGTCGACCGTCTGTACTTCCGCTCGGCCCTTAATATGATAAATTGAGCATAAATCGATATATCTTTACTAAACTTAGTTCACGTACTTATCTGAACTGAGTTTATATTGGTAATAAAAATGGGCAAAATCTGCATATGACCACGCCCACTTTTTCGATATCGAAAACTACGAAAAATTAAAAAAATGCCATAATTCTATACCAAATATGAAAAAAGAGATGAAACATGTTAATTGGATTGGTTTATTGACGCAAAATATAACTTTAGAAAAAACTTTGTAAAATGGGTGTGACATCTACCATATTAAGTAGAAGAAAATGAAAACGTTCTGCAGGGCGTAATCCAAAGCCCTTGGAATCATGACAGGAATACTGTTCGTGATATCACCCTGAGCTCACATTTTAGTCCGCCTTCACATATACAACTTAGGGCTACTCCCTTCTAAAATACTTATTACATCTTTCATTTGATACCCATATCGTACAAACAAATTCTAGAGTCAGCCCTGGTCCAGCTTTATGGCGATATCCCTAAATGGCGTTCACCTATAGAACTATGGCCCACTCCCTTTTAAAATACTCTTTAATAACTTACATGTGTATCAATGTCATAAAAGCACATTCCAGGGTTACCCTAGGTTCATTTTTCTACATGGTGATTTTCCCTTATTTTGTCTCCATAGCTCTCAGCTGAGTATGTAATGTTCGGTTACACGCGAACTTAGCGTTCCTTACTTGTTTCCCTTATTTTGTCTCCAAAGCTCTCAGCTGAGTATGTAATGTTCGGTTACACCCGAACTTAGCCTTCCTTATTTGTTGATTTATGTGTTTACCAGAAAAATATCTTGTAAATTATATACATACATACATATATAGCTTTCGAAATTAAGCCGATTTTTGGTGAATGAAAGTTTCGTCATTAAATATGTATGTACCAACAGAATGTAATAACACTCAAAACATTGAAAAATTTATTGCTTGATATTAAGCTTGCGATTGATAGCGTGAGCAGCAAATTGCTTTCAATTTCGCAGCAAAATGTAATGTATTTGACAAAACTTTCTGTGCAATTAATTATTAATGTAAATTTGTATTAGGTAGGTAAGTATGTATGTTCTATGCGTACAAAAAATGTACAGCTGTTAAAGCTTTTTAATTCTGTTATGCGACTAATTTGATAATTACTTAATTATTACCAACTTAATTATTATTATTTAATTATTACCAACTTCACACAAAAGCTTAATTAAGCCATACACTTTTTTAATGAAATAATTCAAGATATTCTGTTCCGTCGTTACTCCTTAAAAGAGAGCGGAGAGATGTCAGTGATAGGAACTACGAACTCCCTTTATCCGAACCGAGCCTATTTGATGATTTGCAGTCAGAGAATATACTTATTCGGTTTTATTTCGACAGAATCTTCCCGATATCAGGCCTCCACATGAACTAAAAATGACTTCACCACAGGAAAAGGCGGTGCTGAGGAAGGTAGTTTTCTTATTTATTCTTAATATTTGACCGCTGAGCCCGCCTTGAAAGGCAGGTGTTCGTACGAACAAGATGATGAACTTTAGATTTTTTGTTTATAGGCAGGATAAGAAAAGGAGAATGAATCGTAAGTCAAAGAAAACCAAAGCGATGCGTCGGACTTGAGTAGCGTAAGTAGTGGAAAGTTAACGAGGTCTGTGATGAAACGGCATGTGATTCTTACGGGAAAAATTAATTAGAGAAGGACACGGAGCAGATGGACTAAGGGAGCTCTGCCGCAGTACTGTGTAGCACTAAGAATTGTCCAATGCCTGCGGGCAGTGGTCGACCTAATAGACTTTTAGGGTGAGCGTTTGGAATGGGCTCTTGAGGCGAAAGAAGTAGGTCCAAGGCAGTCAAATAGCAGAAATGACCTTGTTCAAGGGCTGCGAGGCAGGTCAGATGCAAAGACAAAACAAATAGGTCTAAAGCACCGCAAAAACGCGGGAGCAGCTACCACGAAAACTGCAAGTCAGAGAAAAAAAAATGAAAAGTGGCAATATACCAATAACGCTAGTAAAAGTAGGAGATAAATCAAAAGGAGGTAACGCAAAGAATCTACGGATTTCTCTGAGGTGCCAAAGAAGGGTAAT
>JARSSU010048869.1:0-24876 GCA_029619165.1 Eurosta solidaginis
TTTTAATTTCCGTTGTTGTTGTTGTGTTGTAGCAATCTCGCCCCACCTAATAGCCGCGACCGATCACAAATTGTCATCAATATCCTCTAACGGGAGTCCAAGGAAACTTGCGTTGTCAACAGGGGTGGACCATAAAGGAAAGGGGTGTTAGAGGCGTTGGTTCCACATTACAATTAAAGAGGATGGTTGGTGTCATGTGGGGACACATTGCAAGCGGGCATACATTTTGATGTCGGGGTTGATTCTGGATAGGTAAGAGTTTAACCTGTTACAGTATCCAGAACGAAGTTGAGCAAGAGTGACTAGAACGCGTTTCCCTGGGGAGTATGCGTTCCTCTTCCGCGAGTTCTGGATATTTTTCTTCAAGTACTGGATTCACCGGGCAATTCCCGACATAAAGGTCCGACGCCTGTCTATGGAGTTCACCAAGGACTGCTTGTGTTTTTTCGCTCCATACGGCCTGGGTTCTCAGGTGCCGTATTTCCTCAAATGCTTACGGAGATGACTCCTTAGCCCTAGGCGGTGCTGGTTCGTCATCAGATGTCTGTTGGGATGCCCAGGTTTCTAGGTATTCAACAGAAACTGTTTGGTCAGCATCTCATTTCTCTCCCTGATGGGGAGTATTCTCGCCTCATTATGCAGATGGTGTTCTGGGGACATAAGAAGACAGCCCGTGGGCGATTCTGAGAGCATTATTTTGGCAGGCCTGTAGTTTCTTCCATGTGGTAGTGTGTTTAGGCTGGCGACCATATGGGTGACGCGTAGCACGTAATCGGCTGGCTATTGCTTTGTATGTGGTCATGAGCGTTTCTTTATCTTTTCCCCAGGTACTGCCAGCAAGGGATTTGAGGATTTTATTACGGCTCTGAATTCTCGAACAATTGCGGTTGCGTGCGCACCAAAATGTAGATCCTGATCAAACGTCACACCCAAGATTTTGGGGTGTAGGACAGTCGGTAGCGTAGTGCCATCGACGTGGATGTTCAATATGGTCGACGATTGGGGCGTCATGTTTGTAAATAAGGTCGCGGAAGATTTAGTTCGGTGACAATGCAGGTTTCGCGAGGCGAAAAAACTGGAGAGATCAGGGAGATAGCTGTTTATTTTATTGCATAGCTCATCGATCTCTGGGCCTGGGCCTGTGGCCATTATTGTGCAGTCATCGCATAGGAACGATTGTGACTCCTTCCGGTGGTGAAGGTAGCTTAGATATGTATAATTAACAAAAGTGGGGATAGGACACCACCCCTGTGGCACCCCTTGTTTAATTCCCTTGGTTTTGATGTTTCGTTTCTGAATTGCAACCGATGCCTGCCGACACCCAGATAATTTTGCGGTCCAACCTTTTAAGACATGGGGTACCCTTCCAGGTCTTGCAGTATTAGCCATGGTTGACCGTATCAAAGGCTTTTGATCGGGTCTAGCGCTACGAGTACTGTTCTATGGTGGGGTATTGATTCAACCGCAATTTATCTGGGTGCTAATGACATTTGAGCGCGGAGGTAGTGTCTATATTGTGAGTTTTCTGAGCCATCGCTGATGCGGGGCTAGCTGCAAATTGTGTGCTTGGAAACTAAGGCAGCAAAATGGCTTCAGGCGTCTTTGCCACGGGCGATAGGAGGAGATATCGGACGATATGACTCACCTACGTTAGCTGGTTTCTCAGAGCTTTATAGTAGCGGAACCACCTTGGCCATTTTTCCAGTTTCTCGGGTATGCAAGGTTGAGAGAGACAGGGTTGAAGACGTGCGCTAAATATTTGAAACACCTCTTTCCCTAGGTTCTTTAGCGTCGGCATAATGGCTGATGCCGTCTGAGCACTGCTTTGATGGTTAGCAGCGACAATGGCGTCCTCAACCTACTCTAGCGGTGATGGTGATTGGTGACAGCGCTGATTTGTGTGTTATGTGCGTGTCTATGTGTGCTCCTCCGTCTATGTCACATGTCACAACTCAAAATTAACTTAATGTATTTTGGCGAGGCCGCCAACGCAAAAAGGTGTTCTCTGCAACAAATTTTAATTTCCGTCACATGTCACAACTAAACAGCATAAGATATTTTCTTTGTAAACCAATATATTTATTTGCGTTTCAATGGTTTGTCCGGCATAATTAATGACTGTCATTTCGATGACAGCATGGACGTCGACTCGTTTAGTAGTGGCGAGGACGAAAACAAAGCTTTGATGTGTGAGTGCACTGGTTACCTCCCTCCGCTGTAGGACCTTATATCATCTTATGTTTATTGTTGTTCTAGCCGATCCACCACGTCGGCTGCGCCTGCCAGTAATGCTACGTAGAACACCATCTGCACTACGGCGGCTCGGCCGCGCTTATAAAAATAACGCCTGAGCTACGTCCATGCCAAGTCCGGGATGTGTATAACACGTGCGTACGAAGGTTGTACAACTACGCAGACAGGACATCACCGTGGCGGTAGTCCACTGGTTACTCACTGCTCTCATCCGACTTGGCATACGGCGTACGTCCCAGGGTATATTTTATATAAGCGACAGGCCGAAGTCGCCGCCTACGCGAAGGGTTGTATCACACTTCTCAACACATGAAGTAGTAAAAATATACTTTTTCCTTTTTCTTTATTAACTGAAAGGTTAATATATGTTTTTTTTTGTTTATGTGGCAGCACAGCTTTGTAATGTCATCAATAAAATATATATATATATATATGTGCATGTTGCTACAAAAGCGCGATTGATTTAATAAAAACATTTATAATAAGTAAAACAATGCAAAAATGAAATGTGAAATATACAAAATGCAATTATAAGTTATCGTTGCCAATTTATATAGATATGTATGTGGATTAATGTTTTGAAAGATATGTAAATTGTAATTTACGTGCTATAGCAAATTTGGTAAATTTGCAAACTTTACAACAACAATAACCTTTACTGGCATTATAAGTTTGCGCACTTAAAACTATATCTATTTGTGTGATCGTAGAAACTCCCTCTTTCTTCTTTGATACCAAGTTTTCACTCCCAACTCGCGGGTGCGATTCTACATTTTCCCTGGTATGGCACCATACCATCGATTCATTAATTCCATAAGGAGGCTTTCGATCACTGCTTTTTCATCTGGTGCTGGTTTATAAGACACCACTATTGGCCTTTAGCTCTTAGGCATCCTCCAGTGAGTTTTTCTAGCTCCGTATCACCATATCTATCCTCTTTGGATTTGCGTAATAGGGGCGGTCAATCCCTAACTGTGAAACTGAAAATGTAACACTCATCTGAACAACTCATTATTGCACATGCCACTAACTAAATTTACACTATAAACTATTTTCATGCGATTCTGTAAATTATTGTGTACACTGTCTCTTGAGCTGATATGAGCGCTGACACAGTCAAAGTGCTTATGTCAGTGAGAAAATATTCATCACACGCCATCGCAACAGACAAAAGATCTATTCTGCAACAGTGCGTATGAGTTTTGAATGTCAGAATGTCATCATTGGGTCAGAATAGTTTACACTGGCTGCAAGAAAAACTCACAAGTTTTTATCAGTGAGTTTTTTTGTTCACACTAGTTTTGCTTTACAGAATCAGATTTCCAAGTGTTACACATTTCTTGTGTACACTTTACAAGCTACAGTTAGCGATAGAGCCCCAGGGGTCGACTGCTAATACGCGTTCAAAACAATATTAGGGAGAGGTGTCAAAAGACGTGTATTTGGGACCTCGGCCAACACTAATCTGCTGAAGGCGGAAAAGCGAATTGTATTAGTCTAGAACCGGGGTTGACTGCTAATGCGCGTCGTGAGAGTTGTCAACGACGCGGCCTTTATAATAGTATTAATAATCCAAGGCCTATTATATACAAATCTTAACTCGTTCAAAAGATATTTCAAACGACAAACCGAAATTCGGCGCGGTCCCTCCGATCATTGGTATATAATTTTACACAAGAAATAGCGCGACTAACAGCTGATCGGTGAACATTCGCACATTCACACGCACAGTTCTCGACTCAGTTTCACTTTTAGATTATTTATTCAATTTTTAAGTGAGATAATCCTTGCCAATTATGTATACATAATATATATGGCGTTTTGTTGTTATTAAAACAATAGTTTTATTTATATTAAAGCTTTTATATCATTTTTTTTAACTTTGAAAAACTCCGAACACCATTCCTTCATTATATGACATTCGACTGCCTAGTCCACTGCCTTCCACTCTATTCGCAACATAACCTCTACTTAAGCTGCCAAACTATATAGTAAACAATGCTCGATACTGGGGTCATTCATAGTAATTTGCGCAAACAGCTTTCGTGCATTGTAATCTTACCAAGTAGCGCAACTAACAGCTGATCGGTGAAAATTCGCACATTCACACGCACAGTTCTCGACTCAGTTTTCAAAAAAAACTTTAGATTATTTACTCAAATTTTAAAGTGAGATAATCCTACGAATTTATGTATATATAGATGTAAGGCGTTTTTGTTGTTATTAAAACAATCTTTTTATTTAATATTAAAGCTTTTACGATCATGTTTTTTAACTTTGAAAAAACTATCCCCAAACAACACACCATTCCCTATCATTATATGTCATTCGACTGTCTACTTTTCACTTCACTGCTTCACACATCTATTCGCACTAATAACCTCCGTTTAAGACTAGACCTAAACTATATGTAAACACTGTTTCTTCTGTGTTTGCGGCCCTTCGTCGCGCTTACTCTACGGGAACCATCCGTAGAATACGGCGCGAACTTTTACGTCCCATAATACATGACACAAAAACGTCCATGCGCAAATATAAAACGACGAAATTTGCGCAAATGAGAATCGTATCAAAATCGTTTTGATTTTAGCGCAGTTCTCTGCGAAAATAGCGTAACCAGTGCACACACCGGGCAAATTGGGATAAAAGTATAGTTGAGGCGTGGACTGCTAAAACGCGAGAGGTGTCAATCGACGGGTGTTGACATCAGTATTTATAATCCGAAGGCGGAAAATAAAAGTTTTAACTCGTTCAAATGATATTAACGAAAAACCGAAAAATTAACCGCGAGCCCTTCCGAAACCGGGGGTGGTATCCATAGTATTTTTGTGCAAAACACCTTTCTTCTGCGCTTTAAAAATTACCCTGGGTGGGGGCTATTTCTAGAAAATTTCAAAATTTTCTTCAAAAAACTTCCACCTGAAACGTCAAAATATTGTTCTAGTGACTAAACAGTCTGTCATCTATGTGGCAAACAAACTAAAGGGTATATTAACGAGTATTGCAGTGCAGATTGTTTTTCCTTCTTCGTTGGATTCAAGGGTCGTTGGTGGACGAGAGCGGTGGGGGTTCTCCTGCTTCCCGCTTATCCTGAAGTAAACATTGGTCAGTGCTCGTCACTTCGCCCTTTCAGTTGTGTCGAACTCTGACCCGGCCATCGACGGTGGAGGTTGGTTATTCGCCTAATCGCATTCTTAGGAGGGAGTTGTCCTTTTTATTACTACAAGATCCCCAGTTTTTATATTTGTCTGGATATTTCATTTATTGCGCTTCTGTAGCTCAAAAAGATATCGTTTTCCAACGCTTCAGAAGTGTTGGTGTAAATTTAAGTTTCTGCCACCGTTTATACGAGGCAGGATTCTCGTTGGAATCAGTTCGGCGGAGCTAACAGATGCCCCTACTAGAAGTGGCCTGGGGTTAGAGCTCTAGGTCAGTGGGTTCTTTTGTGGATGGGCTAATTGGGCGGGAGTTGAGGCATGCCTCAATTCGGCATCAGTAGGTATAAACTCTTCGTAGGCTGAACTTTGATGCCCCGTTGCCATTTTCTTAAATGGGTTTAAAACTTTTTACTCCTGCCTCCCAAATCTCCCATGTGTGGTGAGGCAGGAGGAATGAAGTGCCACGAAAGCGTTTTGAATGGCTATCCTATTTGTTCTATCCCTCGTTTCTGATAGCGCTTAATCGGATCGCAACAACGAGAGCTCCGACAAGTTGTGCCATTGTCGGTAAATATTTTTGGACATCCTCGCCTGCCGATAATCTGTCAAGGGAGTAAAAACGTGGGGTACTAGATCTGTGGTAGCTTCAGTGAATCGCTTTGGTCGCAAACAATGAAAGGCAGACTAGCTTTGAGATCGGCATCTCGGCGCATACTTTTGACTTCAAAGGACCGTTAAAATCGACACCTTATTCGTGAAGGCACGAGAGAGGTGTGCGTTCCTTTGGTATATTCCATAAGTTGGTTTGACCCGTTTTTTATAGATGGTGCAAGTTTTGCAGTTATGTATGACTGTTCTGATCAGGTTCTTGGCTTTGGGGATCCAGTATTGTGTGCGAATGAGACGCAGCATTAACTGGTTTTCCCCATGAGTGCCACCTGATGAATGAACTTGACGAGAAGGCGGGAACTGCTGCATAGGGCAGCCTATAGGTGACGTTTTTGAATGGTATATCTTGCGAAGCGTCAAGACGACCGCCTACTCTTATGAGATCATCCTTATCCAGAAAGGGTCAAGGGGTAACAGTTCACTTTTCGTTTCTATTAATCCTGTGATTTAATTTCGAAAATTCCTTCCCTAGTATATTTCTGTTGGATATGTATCAAGCGTTGGGTCATTGTTTCGATTTCTTCTGGGGAAATAACAGAGATTTAAAATGGACGAGGTTTTTGTTTTTGATGAGTCCTTTGGATAAATCTCCTCACATAAGAGAGTACTCTTAACGCTCTGGGCAAATCTGAAAACTATCGAGAATGTCTGTTCTATTGTCAGTTCTGGCTATCGCGTGAGCTGACCTTTTTTTCTCTGTTGGTTTGCCCTCTTGTATAGGCCAAGGGGATTCGTCTCTTGTAGCCAAGAGGCCCCTGCCACCACAACGATTTTTTATCAGTTCATACGCTGGTAACCCTCTGCTGGCTAAGTCAGCTGGGTTGGCAGCTGACTCCACATGCAGCCAATTGTATTCCCACTTTTTCGACTATTTTCGTTATGCGATGGGCGACGAATGTAGACCATGAACATGGGTGGCTTTCGAATCCACCCCAAAACGATTGTTGAGTCAGTCCATAAATACGTTTCCACCTGCCCTATGTTGAGGTGTTGATGACTGAATTCATCATTTCCGCCAAAAGTACAGCTCCACAGAGTTCCAAACCTTGGGAGTGATACCGTTTTTACAGGGCTACCTTGGTTTTTGCTAGAAGCAAGTTAACAAAAAACTTGGCCATCTTTCTTGACCCTGAGGTACGCCGTGGCTGCGTAGGCTTTTTCAGACGCATCACAGAAACCGTGGAGTTCGATGCTGTCTCCCGGCGAAAAATATACCCAACGCGGAATCTTGATATTGTCTATTTCATGGTAGTGTTGAGTAAAGTTCTTCCAGCGTTCCAGCGTTGTAGTGTAAACTACCTCGTCCCAACCCGTACCTTCCAACCAAATACTTTGCATAAGTATTTTGGCTACGATTACTATTGGCGCGAGCCATCCTAGTGGGTCGAATAGTTTGGCTATGGCTGATAGTACTTCCCTTTTTGTAAGTTCCTGGTCGGTTTCCAATGGCCTTGCGGTAATTAAAATAAGTCGCTATGCGCGTTCCATCGTATTCCAAGAGCTTTTTACTGTGCTGGTATCTTCGAATGCCAAAAAGTCCTCACTGAGTAGATGTTGCTTAGGGATGTCTAAGAATTTCTTCACAGTGGAGAGTTCCATTTTCGTAAAGTAAATCCTGCTGAATGTACGAGCATTTCGCTGATTCGTCTCTTGTCCTTTATGGTTGTTTCGAGTGTGTGCCCTCCCGCTACACACGTCGGCCCACGACATACATTTTCGCAGCATGACGTTGGAGGCCACAGGAGAGAGCTTTCGACATCGTCAGCTAATTGTAGCAATGTGCGTATGCGCGAGATAGGTGCACAGTTTATACGATGTACCGTTTTTGTAACTCATATAGCGTAAGAGGTTCTTGTGCTGGCTAGAGCGAAGACTATACGCTGATACTTGTTCTTTGTTCACCCTATTTGTCGAACTTTTCGGTCTGAGTTAACACGTATGATATAATCTCCAGCGTAAAAGTTTGGAGATTGCCTGAAGTAGGGGTTGTTTTGTTTTTTGTGGGGTTGGGGTTGTGGGTTTTGGTTTTGGGTGTGGGGTGTTGTGTTGTGTGTCCAACACCGTTTTGGAGACCAAAACTCTATCCGCGCAAAACAATTATGTTCACAATTTTTTTTGGGTAACAACAACATTACAACACACATGAAATCGCCAACTTCAACGGCAAATATCTCCGGACAGAGGTGCAATTTTTCTTTTCCGCCTTCGGATTTTTGTTGTCGATGCCAATACGCGTCTTTTAGCACCTCTCCTAATATTTTTAAACGCGTAATAACATTCGATCCTAGTTCTATACTACTATTACTTTCACCCATGGTACAGATTTACCATATAAATTTTTCGCGTCGGTTATCGGTTATTATTTTTATCAAAGAGGATATATAGGCCCCTCTTATGAGACAAATTCGGTCTTCGACTGTGGTCGAAAGAGCTGATCGAACGAATTTTCAAAGCAAAATTATTTATTATTAAGAAAAAAGCTTAAGTACTGCAACTAGCTATAAGTGTAAAACGCTGAAATGAATTTCAACGCGTAGTTGTAGCTTTCTAAACATTGTAACGTTTTGAACATGTTGTTACATGTGTTAAAAACTAAACTTCATAATGACCATAGAAGCGTTTATGGACTTGCTATCCAGTAAAGATGAATGGCTGCAACAATGCACAAGAGCCAAGTCTATGCCAACCATTTAGAAATTGGCAACAATTCTCAGATTTTGCGCTATGGATTGTCTCAACCGATCCTTTCTGCAAGTTCTTTTTGTTATAAACGGATTTTGTGCATTTTTGAAACCAGTCTTCGAAGCAGTTGTTTTGTATTCACGACCTATAGGTGTAGCGTTCTTAAATTATATTGACTCAATTATTTTTATTTAACTTTGTTATTATGTTACTTTGAACTTTGTAATTTTAATCTGTTTTACAATATTTTAATTTTCAATATTGATTTTTCTATTTTCAAAAATTTTCATTATTCAATTTTGCATCATTAAAATGTTACATTTTCTTTTAAATAATTTTTGTGTGGATATTAATTTTAATAAAAATAAAGCATCCGACAGTATATACGGTTAATACAAATAGTTTGAAATTACTATTAGGTAGCAAAAAAGTAGAAGATTGTTGAAGCAAAAGTATTTATTTATATATTAAATAAGAAGAACGTCTTACTATGTCGAGTAGATTGCCAAAAAGAAGGCTTTATTTAAAAATTCACAATAAGTAAGGGTGCATAGTGTTGCCATATGAATAGTATCTCTCAATTGATTTATGGATAACAATGTTATATTACAACACCCTCCCTAGAGATTCAATTCATTATCAAAACATTCAATTTAAATCATTAAACAAAAGTTCAGTAACAGTATTTTAACAATTCAGCATTGTATATAATATAAGTAATATACATAATAATATGTTAAAGGCTATTTCTTGTTTAAACCATATTGCTCAATGAAACTGGATAATTTTGTATAGTTTACTGGTTTAGTCATAATGTCAGCTATCATTTCATTTGTGCTTACATAGTTGAGTTTAATTATGCCGTCGGCAAGTTTCTCATGAATAAAAAAATTCTTGACTTTAATATGTTTAGTACGTGCGTGATAATTGTTGTTTGTAGCTAGTTTAATCGCTCCTTGATTGTCGCAGTAGAGTTGCATTGAAATTGATGCGTCGACAAATAGTTCAGCTTCAAATCGTTTTAGCCAAAGAGCCTCTTTTATGCCAGCTACCATTGCCATAAACTCGGCCTCTGTCGATGATAATGCCACTGTTGGTTGCTTACGTGTGGCCCACGAAATAGCACCACCTTGCATGGTGAACACGTAACCGTTGGTAGAACGGCGTTTATCATGGTCACCAGCCCAATCAGCATCACAGAATCCCACTATTTGATCATCATTGCCCTTTTTATATGTTAACTTCATGTCTATAGTGCCTTTTAAATATCGAAGCACTCTTTTCACTCCTATCCAATGCGCTTTGCCATAATTGGAATTGAAACGGCTGAGTGTACTCACGGCGTAGGTTATATCCGGGCGACTAATTTGAGCAGCGTACATAATGCAGCCTATTGCTTCTTGGTAAGGAATCGAATGAATTTCTTGTCGCTCTTCGTCGGATTTTGGACACATTTCCTTTGGCAAATGCTGATTTGGATACATTGGTGAATTAACTGGGGTACATTCGCTCATGTTGAATCGCTGTAGCACATCTAGTAGATCCTGTTTCTGGTCTATGGAAATCGACCCGTCATTGTTACGCGAAATATTCATACCAAGTACCGTCATCGCCGGTCCCATATCCTTCATCTTAAATTGTGTAGATAAATCCTCTTTAAGTTTTCCAATTAGGGTAATGTTGCTTCCGAAATTCAAAATATCGTCCACGTACACAGCCAGTATTTGGATATTTTTCGCCGAGCTCTTGAAGTAAATACATTGGTCAAAATTTGATCTTTTGAAACCAAGTTTCTCTATCAATACAGAATTAAGTTTCATGTTCCACTTGCGACTGGACTGCTTAAGTCCATATAAAGATTTCCGAAGTCTAATACCCTACTGGTCTGATCCTCTAAACCCTGTGGTTGTCGCATGTAAATTTCCTCCTCCGTTTAACCTTGTAATAAAGCTGATACTGCATCCATCTGATGCACAATCAGGTCAAATTTAACGGCTGTAGATAGAAGAAAACGGATCGATGAATATCGTGCAACCGGGGAGCAGAGCTGTAAAACTGTGCAATCATTTGAAATTTTAAATCATTGATTTAAGAATGCTTTCTCTTCATTCATTCCTTGCTAAGGAATGTGGCTTAAAAGTCAACCCATTCTTCATTCAGTAGTGGAAAAAAAGAATGCACTCCTTAACTCATTCGAAGAAAGAATGAAGTAATTGAATGAAACACAAACATTTTTCAACACAGAATAAGCATTCAAATGAATGCAGCCTTTGCTGAGTACCAATAAATTATGAAAAATGTCGTACATGCACAAAACCCGCTCAAATATCACATGGTTGCTTTTAATTAAAGCCACTTCAAAATATCAACACAAAAATTTAATTATTGTCCGTGATGACCAGTTTTTTTCATATTTAAATGACAATAAAGTACGAAGAAGCTAACTGGAAAAGTATTCATATTGAAATTTTCCCAAAAATTTAATAATAAAAAAACCAAATTACAAATATTTCAACATCTCTGTTCCGAAAATTGTCATCGTTCTAAATAAGTGTTGCCAATGTGCCATATAAAAGGCTTTCATTAAAAAGTACAAGCCTACATTTGCACGCCCTCAATTGGTGATTAAACAATTGAAGAAAAGGCAATACATTATAAAAGCTCTTGAGTTCCTCCATATATTCTTCCTAGCGGTACACGGTCAAATACTGTATCTATACTGGTTTGTGAGTTTGCAAATTCTATCCTATTTTCTAAGAAAAATATTCTTCTAAACACAATAGTTTGTAATTACAGCCATTTAAAGTAGGCTCTATAGGTAGTTGTAGCTTTTTTGATAGCAATGAAATTAACTTTGAATACAAATCTGTTCAAGTAAGATAGAATTCAACCAAAACAATTTCAATCTTTTACCAATGCCGGTTAAATAGGCAGAGAGACTATTCTCAACCACTCCGGCCATTTATTTATATTCCATCAAACACTGTTAAAATATCAGCTGTAAAAAAACTGTAGTCCGATGGAGCCAGTTAATAACCTCTGAAGAGTTTCTCCTAATGGAACATTTTTTTTGTGGCACAGATGAAGGAAAAGGGGAAGGTGAATCAGGTGAATGGAAAAAGCCTGAATACCCTAGGACGATGCCATGGAAATAGACATATGTTTATCGAATTTCTCGGAATTAGGAAGCTCCAACGAAATCGCCGGTGGACCTATGCATTTTAATGTATTTAAATGACTTAAACTCAAGTATCTGTTTTTGTTATATTATCGACAAAATTTCTCCACAATTTACTCTATTTGGTCAATGCACAATGTGTTCATTTACAAAATCCATTTTACAACAATAGCAAAATAAGCAGTAACATTTTGACATATAGCAAGAAAGCAATAGATTGTCTTTGCGAAGTTTCAGCCAAATTCGACTATATCTTCATGTCTTTTGAATACATTATATAATCAAGAACCCTAAGGTTTTATGTAGGCGAGCTATCCGCGAGATTTGCCTAAAAAGGAAACCAATCAACTCACAAGAGCCTAACAAGAGAAAACAAGATGTTCAGCAGTTTCTTTAGTATTGCATACATTACACTGATCTGAAATATTTGCTTTAAATTTGCAGAGATAGTATCTTCCATATGTACGTCCAATTAGTAATCTGTTTAATAGTTTAGTACCATATGTATTAAAATTAAGCTCTTTAGATTTGAACCATGGATTTCTTTCTTTAATAGATACAAAATTTATAATTTCAACTTCCCAATCTTTACATGAACCTAAATTTTCCTCTTTCAGCTCATACCAGAGAGCTTTGCTTATTCTCATGAGTGCTTCATTGGGTGTAAGATCTGTATTCAGAGTAGAACCAGTTGCTACAGCAGTTTTAGCTGCAAAATCAGCTTTTTCATTACAATTATACCCACATGGCTATGTAACCAAATAATTACAATATCCTCAATTCAGCTATTAAAAAATTGGTGGTTACATTACAGTTCAGAGCTTTGATGGCTTGTAAAATATCACAAAATATACATACTTTTTTAAAATGATATTTAATTGAAATTATAACCTCTTGCCTAATGGCAACAAGTTCACCAAACGTAGATGCATAATTATCATTGAGATTATATAAAAAAGAAATATTAAGTTTAGTATCATATACCGCACAACTTACTTTACTTTCTGTGAGCGACGCATCAGTGGCCAATGTCCGAAAACCTAGATTTTGATAGAAATTATATTTTTCCATAAGTTCAGTACTAGAGAATTGAGATTTAGAGCTGTGTAGCTCAGACGCAATGAAATTAATATTTGAATGTTTTTCAAAACTTATATTAGTATTAATTTGATTGAAAATATCAATAAATTTATAATATGTTTTACTATAGCTTGACTTATTGAGTATGTTATTCTGTATATATAATTTCAAATTCGGATGAATGAACCATTGTTTTACAAGCTCCTTTACAGTGAGCCATATGGCTCTTTTAGCAGGTGAAAGTTCACAGGCTAACGCATATCTCATGTAAATTGGAGTGTTGGGTGGAACCCCCAAACACCTTCGAAGGGTATCATTTTGTACGGTCTGAAGTTGCTTATTATATGTTTTAGGAAGATTCTCAAAAGTAGTATATGCATATTCTGCTTTAGATCTTACATAAGTTGTATATATATTTAAAGCTGTTGAAGTTTTAATACCATTTTTAATAGTGGTAAGTTTTTTAATAAGATTTTTAGCAGAAATAGCGTTTTTTTTTATATAGGCTACATAGGCTACGTGGCCATAAATTGGTATATTTCCGTAGAAAACACTAAAATACGCAGCAGTATTCTTTATTTATAAAATATTTCTTTATATTTTCGCAGAATATGTAAGGTTCATAACCTGTTGAAGCAAAAGTATTTATTTAGATATTAAATAAGAAGAACGTCTTACTACGTCGAGTAGATTGCCAAGAAGAAGGCTTTATTTAAAAATTCACAATAAGTAAAGGTGCATAGTGTTGCCATATTTATTTATTTAATAGTCTACAAATTGAGCAATTTAAACAGACTAAATAGCAAATATCAGTACACATATTTATCGAATTTCGCGGTCTCGAATTGCGAGATGCGAATCGCTAGCGAATTCGCAAAAAAAAAGTCGAATGAGTGACGAAGATGAATTTGTCGAATTGCCACAAGCGAAAAAATCATATTCGCTTCGCCAAATCTGTCAAAATTTGTCGAATGCTTATTTTGTTCGCGCTTGAAAATAGAAAAGGACGCATTGGCATTTATTTGAATGTTTTCAATTGAAAAAAGTAAATAAATTGAATAAATAAATAAAAGTGAGTAATTCATTAAATAAATTGAGTTATTTATTGGTTTGAATAAATGAAGTTTTCAGAATGAGAAGAACAACGCCGCAGCAATTCCAAAAGCTGGTCGAGCTGATGGAAAATAATCCAGACGTCGCCAGAGGCATGGGGAATTTTGGAGAGACCAGGAGGAGCATGGCAGAATTGTGGGACCATTTCGCCACGGACTCCATACGAACTCCATAGGTCCTCCAATACGTAACGGGCGCGAGTGGAACAAGATAAGAAGAATATACCTGCACGAATAATACAAAAGTATACATCGCAGAATCGTGGCATCGTAGCATCGTACGGTTACTGACTGGAGTTACTTTTGATACTTAAGGCTGTTTTACACGAGTCGAATTAGTGATGGTTTTTTTGACTCCCAACTCAATTCAAACATCATATACAAGTAGGCACTTTGTTTGAGAAAATTTACCAGGAAATCGACTCGAGTAAAGCAGCTTTACCTGCTAATGTATCTACTCGGGTATGTTACTGGCATTGTGAAGGGTGCAGAGATGGGCCCTGGGTTTGGTTAGATCCTAGCTCCGAGCCACCGCCTACTATTTTTCTGATAATACCCGATAAGATACTTGACCAGTTAGTTTCAAAGTAACCGTACGATATCACGATGCAAGTTTCCAAAGTAACCGACAACGTGATAATTGTCAGAAGCTTTACTTAGTTATATACCCGAACCATCGTATCCGTGCAGGCCTCTAGTAGTAACTGAATTGTATTCTGCGTGTCAGTTCATACTTACCAATATATTTGTCCTAGGTTTGGTTAGATTATAAGTTGAAGCTTAAAAAAAAAGGTTTCTACAAACCGCAGCGAGACCGTAGCCACTGGAGGAGGACCGTACGCCCAGCGAAGTTTATCTGCGCTAGAGAGATCCGTGGATGAGCTACTGAACCTCCAAGAAGCCGCCAACCCGACAGGACAGTCTTTTGGAACCAATAATCCGGGTGATAACGGGCGTGGAAGCAATATTCCGGGTAATAACGGAAAAAAGATCAACGTTATAAAACATTTTTAACTTTATTTATTACTATTTAATAAACTTGTTTTTTACATTTCTGTTTGTGCACAAATAAATAATAAAAAACAGATGACAGAAACGTCAAATTCGGATGAACTAATTAAATTTGTTTGAATGGCAATGACACATTGCAGTCGAATAAGTTCATTCGCCACTCACAATGCAAATTTGATGTGAATTCGCCAATCTGTTCGACTCGCCAAATATATTCGCTTCGCAAGTGACAATATGCGTATTCGACAGAGTTTAGATATCATAATACCAATTTCAAATTCGATTTTCGATGCTCGATAGCCAGTGAAGATCGAAAAATTCTCATAATAGGGGCCATATATTTAATCAAATTATGTTAATTCGGTACGTCTTGCTTTTCACCATGAAATTAACCGAACACCCAACACTGATATTACTGGAATGCAGAGTTGCATTTATAATATGTTTCCAGTATTTTCAACTATTTTCCATGTATAGTAAGCGCCAAGTTTGTCTTTTAGCTTAAACATTTAATTTCGCGTTTTAAGATTGTACCCATTCTACAAATAAAAGTTAATAACAAGACATAATATTAGCAAAACTAAGCATGGAAGACTTTCAGAAAATAGAGAAAATAGGTGAAGGTACATATGGCGTGGTTTACAAAGGTCGCAATCGTGTAACAGGTCAAATTGTTGCCATGAAGAAGATTCGCTTGGAATCCGACGATGAAGGAATACCATCGACTGCTATTAGAGAAATTTCACTTTTAAAAGAGCTTAAACATCCCAATATCGTTTGCTTGGAAGATGTATTAATGGAAGAAAATAGATTATATTTGATTTTTGAATTTTTATCAATGGATTTGAAGAAATATATGGATTCTTTGCCACCGGAGAAACCCATGGAAGCTGAATTGGTGCGAAGCTATCTGTATCAAATAACGAGCGCTATATTATTCTGTCATAAACGCAGAGTACTACATCGGGATTTAAAGCCGCAAAATTTGTTGACCGATAGGAAAGGAGTGATAAAAGTTGCAGATTTCGGCTTGGGTCGTTCGTTTGGTATACCAGTACGCATTTATACTCATGAAATTGTTACATTATGGTATAGAGCACCTGAGGTGTTATTGGGATCGCAACGTTACTCTTGCCCCGTGGATATTTGGTCTATTGGTTGTATATTCGCTGAAATGGCAACAAGGAAACCACTTTTCCAAGGCGATTCTGAAATTGATCAACTTTTCCGTATATTTAGGATATTGAAAACCCCCACTGAGGAAACATGGCCTGGAGTAACATCACTACCCGATTATAAAAATACATTCCCATGTTGGTCGACAAATCAACTTACAAATCAATTGAAGAATTTGAATGATCGCGGCGTAGATTTGATACAAAAAATGCTTATATATGATCCGTCCATCGTATTAATGCGAAAGATATTCTGGAGCATCCATTTTTTGATGGCTTTAAAATGAAAGTTATAAGTATTGAAAATGAGAAATAAGGCACATTTATTCAATAGTACTAATTAATCATAAATATCTTTAAATTTTCTATTATCACATTTAAGATTCTTTGACTTTAATTAAAAATGTTTCATTTAAGTCTTTTAAATATACATTACCAGTTTGAGTATCAACCTTACCTATGCATTCTGATACAAATTTAAATAATACAATGACCGATATCCGGATACTCTTTTCATCGCCAGCTATCACGCGTGGCCATTACGTTGGGTCGACTAACAAAGTAAGCTGGCATTACATAGATGGTTTGAAGCCGATAAACCCTTTACACATCAGGTTCTTTTTTGTGAACATCACCAAAAATTATTGGCAGTGCTACGTCTGTATTGTCGAAATCAAAGTAACCCTGTTAGGATTATTAGGATTCGTGACATCAATAAGACATATTATTTAGGCAATGCTAAGCAACTTCAGAGAAAAATTTACAAGCAAAACAATGGTTGCATGTTAAACGCTTATATATATTTTTCTACCTGATTACACCAGATTAAGATAAACTCACAATTTCAACTAATATACTGCACTCGTACCTCGTAATGTTAGCCCCATTTATGTTACTATGTGCGCTTAGCTCTAGAAAGTTCATGAAAATATATTTGCCAAAATAAACAGCGCTATTTCGTTGTCTAACTAAATTTAATGAATCTTAAATGCTGTAACGTTATATTATAGTTTTGAGTTATTTTTCCGAGTCGCAAATGCCATCATGGCATTAGCAAATTCGTCGCTTAGAAAACGTTTTTTTAAGTTCCTCAGATTCCGCATGTAGAACCCGATATAAAGCATCTCGATCATGCATTCGCACAAGTGATTTAGAAATACGCAGGGAGTTAAGAGGTAATTCTGAAATTTCTCTTATGCTAGGCCAAATTTCTGTGTCTAATGCTGTTGCATCATATAATTTTGATACAAATCCAAATTGGTAAGCTTCCTGCGCTGTTATCTTTTGTGATAACAGCAACATTTCATTTGCTTTTGAACGTCCAAGTATTAAAGGAAATGTATAGGATGAACACGCTTCCGGTACAATACCCAACTTCGTAAATGGTGTATAAAAGTATGCCTACAAATAATAATTATATTCGAAACAGTTAAAAACAAGAAATATAATACCCACCGTAGTTGAGCACCATGCAATGTCACATAGTGGAATTAATGTGACACCAACGCCAACACAAGGCCCATTTATCAGTGCCACAATTAACTTCGGACAGTCGATAAATGCACCTACCATTTCTTTGAATATATCATTAGACTCCTTGACATACTTCTCAATATCCGACAATTCCGAAAGATCTACTGATAAGTCATTGCCTGATGTGAAAAAATCTCCCTTCCCCGTTAGAACTACTGTTCTTACATCATCATCCGTGGCCACATCTCGGAATACTCTCCCAAGTTCCACATATCCTCTCCTGTTGATGCTGTTCCGTTTTGCTGGTTTGTCCAATGTAATTACCAAAATTGTATCTTTTTTCTCTACATGAATCTCTATATATCCCGCATAGAGTGTCATATTAGATTTATTTTGTTTCTGGTTTTGAAATATGAATGTTGTGAATAGTACAAAGTAAAGATTGTTGTGGGTTTAAGTGGGAGAAATTCTATAAAAATGCATACAAGGTCCAAACCGGGGTAATAAGTTGGATTGATAGTTGTCAAAGTTCAGTTAGTGGTCAAGGCTGTATAACTCTGTGCAGCATAGAGTAATTGAGTTGAAACCGAGGGTGCTGAGAGTTACTGGTGCAGACAAACGAGCAACGTTCCAATGACGCGTAAAGGGTCATGCACAGTATATGACGCGACACTTAGCGACAAAATATTCTTTGCATGTATTCTTATAGAGCCATGCACATCTAGCGACAGTCGTACGACACGGCACGACCATGTTGACCCAATTAGGCAAAAATGCTGCGAATATTTTGTCGGAACGTGTCGGTACATGTCGCGTCGTATAATGTGCATTAACCTTTATTCAATGGCCCATGTAACGCCACCAACTCACTGCTAAGCAGAGTTAAAAATTCACTTGATGTGTCATAATGCTAATACGCCAATTACACGGCTCAAGTATCCTTGTGCCAATTACCAATTTGCACAAGGATTTGCCCGGTGTGTGCACTGGTTGCGCTATTTGCGCAGAAAACTGCGCTAAAATCAAAACGATTTTGATATTTACGCATGTCTGCAAATATTGCACATGCTTTTTTCTTCGTGTGTGGTGAATCTTACACAGTTTACCTGTGGTTCCTGATAATATAACATCAGTAATTATTGCTTAAAAATGTTAATATAGAAGGCGCAAGGACCACCTCTAGCTTGTAACAGGAATTCACACAAATTCAATAATAAATAATAATTTTTTATTCAATTAGAACACATGTTTCATTTGTTGCGGTAGTTGAAATATGAATATTGCGCAGTGCTGCAATGAGTTGAGCTGGTCTTGCAATTAAAATATATATTTTATAAATACAATGGAAAATAAATGCTTCTGTGCGAGTTTTTCGACTAATACCGTGAATTACCAGCACTGTGGAAAATAAATAGTGAATTTTTATAAAATTAATGCCTTTTTTATACAATTACAATACATGTTTCATTTGTTGCGCTACTTTAAAAATGAATATTGCGCGTTTTTTTGAGCCGTGTATGTAAAAATTTTCATTTGCACAAATTTCGTCGTTTTATATTAAAGTAGGTTTATTAAAGGCAGCGTTGCCAAACTAAAGAGAAGTAATTAAAAATTATCTGGCTCACAAATTGAAGCGGCAATTACCCACCAACGTGTGCCGTACGTACGTACGATTGTCGTACGAAACGCGTTTGACCGAACCCTCAAGCCCGTAGCAATCAATGTGTGCGTTTGTGTACATGTACAAAACATATTTGTGTGTGTATTGTTTACAGCAAAGCACTGTTGCCATTGACCAGTTTGCTTATGGAAACATCAACTTTTCCCATTTTAATTTTTGATGTTGTAAAAGGTTGGAATTTAAAGGTTGGAATATTAAACAAATATAAATATATTACATATTTATAATCTGCACTTTTACATAATTATTTCGAATTATTTTCACAATTTTTCAAACTTTAATTAGGTGTTTTTTGCATAAAATTGCAAACGGTCAAAAATTAGCGCACAAAAGTTTACTCGGCAACTCTGTCTAGTGAGAGAGCGATCAGCTGACACGTTCTTACGGAAAAAATCAAAATTGTTTTGATTTCTACGTTGCCGGCTGCGTACGTACGGGCGTTTCACGTCGGTGAGTTTTCGTTTAGATTGCACACTCATAAGATAGGTCGTGTCAGCTGACACGTTTTTGGTACGTACGTTCGTGAGTAACTGCCGCATGAACCAGACTTCTATCCATTGTTTACTATATAGTTTGGCAGCTTAATTCGAGGTTATGTTGCGAATAGAGTGGAAGGCACTCGCAGGCCGTGAAAATAGGCACTCGAATGGAGTGGAATGAAGAACAGTAGGAAGACCAGAGTTGCATTGGATCAATCATTGCATCAATTTTAAAGATAAATTTCGAAAAAATAATTAAATACTTGAGTATAAGCAAACATTTTCTTTCAATTACTGCAATTAAGGTGTCCTAGATGCTATATATTCTAAAATTATAACATTTTATGTCTGTTTAAAAATTTAACTTCAATTTCCCTAAGATTTCCGTAATATGGCCATTAGTGATATGTGTGTGTGTGTGCAAATTTTGAGCGATCAGCTGTTAGTTGCGCTACTTGGTAAAGTTTACAATGCTTCTATCTGGATTTATCTGGCTCAAATCGTTGTTGTTGCATTTACATGCAAAATTATTTATCTGGCTCAGGATTTTGACCGGATGATGGCAATAATCTTGTTATATGCCTTAAGCCGGAGTCATTGGTGCCGTATAGCTGGAGTCATTCGTGCCGTATGTCGTATCGCTGTATCCGTATCCCTAACGTAATCAGCTGTTTATCGTTACGACGGTAAACCAAAACACAATTGGTTGGCTACGATACGGTTACGACCTTAGCGGCACCAATAATCGATTGCATTGATTCTCATAAGATTGGTCGAATCAGCTGTTATAAGGTTACCGATACGGTTACCGATAAAGCACCAATGTCTCCAGCTTTACCCTCACAAATTTTGGGTAAAAGTCTAGTTGAGGGATCGACTGCTAATACGCGTCAAAAAATATCGAGGTATCAGAAGACGCGCATTGACTTCAACAACAATAATCCGAAGGCGAAATTGAATAATTGTATATATGTCCGGAGATATTTTCAGTTGAAGTTGGCGATTTTCATGTGGTTATTGTAATGGTGTTTTACCCACAAAAAAATTGTGGGTAAAAGTTTAGTTGACTGCTAATACGCTACCAACAATATCGGGAGAGGTGTCAAAAGACGCGTCTTAATCCCAGGGGCCCTATTCGCTAACTGTGAGTTTTAAAGTGTACACAAGAAACTGTGTAAACTGTGAAATTCTGATTCTGTTAAGCAAAACTGTGAACAAAAAAACTCTGATAAAAACTTCGTGAGTTTTCTTGGCAGCCAGTGTACACTATTCTGACATTCAAAACTCATACGCACTGTTGCAGAATGCCATTTTTGTTTTCATGGCGTTTGATGAGTATTTTCTCACTGACATACGGATTTTACATTCAGCACTCATTCAGCAAAACAATGTGCACAATAATTTACAGAATCGCATGAAAATTTAAAGTGCAAATTTGTGTATGCAAATGAGTTTTCAATGAGTGTACATTTTTCAGTTTTTCACAGTTAGAGAATTGACCCCCAGGACCACGAAAACTGGACCAGGACTTTGACAACTGAAAAACATTTTTCGATCACTTTTTCAATCTTCTGGGCATGGCGGAACGATACTAGGGGCAGCATGGGACAGCTGATTATAAACTTTTTTTATTTGATTTGATACATCAACTTCTGGCGCAGTACGATTTTGACATTTGTCCATCTAATTTACAAAAACAAAGTACATGGAATTTTTATTTATGTTTGTAGGTATGTCGCCATGCTGACACCTTGTATCGTTCTGCCATGCTTCTGGGGGTATGATAGTTGATTATTTTTTATCAAAATTTTCAATAAATGATGGCTGGGATGAGACATGATTGCGGTTGTTATCGATAAGCGAGTTACCTGTCGATAATTCACATTTTATTGTTTACATTTCATATCAGATGTTTTTTTTTGCTAGCTGATTTATGCATTGCATTATGCATTTATAAGTTGAACCCGGATTTTTTACTAATTAGCGCTGTAATATAGACTAGAAAAAATTTGTTTACATCTAATAACTCATTATATGGAATGGATTAACTCACAAATAACGATACTTCAAAGTATTGCTGTTGTAGAAATTCGAGGTTGCCCATCTTGCTACGACCTTCGATGACCTTTCATACGTATATTATCAGTAAAGTACTTGGCCGTCGTAGTCGTTTGTCAAGATTTGAGTATAGCGAACGTTAGTAGATCTTTATCATACAATCATTTTGCTTTTAAGAAAATTGTGGAATTGTAAATTTTTCGAAAATGCAAAATATTACTGTAGTCGCGACAAAGCCATATGAGGGCCAGAAACCCGGCACCAGTGGATTACGCAAAAAGGTAGTTCTTAAACGTATCGTGTATGCATATATTTATATGGTTATTAGATTGACCATATGTATTAAAGTGATTAAATATTTTTCTTCAATTAAAAGGTAAAAGTATTCACGCAACAAAATTACACTGAAAACTTTGTGCAATGTATTTTGGATGCGAATGGTGCAGCATTAACTGGAGCTCTACTTGTTGTTGGTGGTGATGGGCGCTACTATTGTAAGGAAGCAGCAGAGCTTATTATACGTATATGTGCTGCAAATGGAGTAAGTTTTTATTTTGAGTATGCCGTGCCATTCATGTGGCGATAACTTTGTATTACCTTTAATATTTTCAGGTTGCAAAATTACTGGTTGGGCAAAATGGTATACTGTCTACTCCGGCAGTTTCAAGTTTGATACGTCAGTATAAGGCCCTCGGTAAGAACAAAGATAGCCAAGCTTTTAAAATATACATATGAAAACAACCACATTTATCTGCAAACTGTCAGCAAACAATTTGGGTGCCTCAAAGCTTGAATTATAAGTACCTAGCCAATATAGGCTGAAAAAGAAAACTCTTAGTTATTCAAACTAAATCATGCCTTACGCAATATATGTTTTGCACGTGAAGTGTTTTCTCACGAAACAAACCTATTCAATTTTGAAAGGAATCCAACTTCTCTGATAGTAATCGCTTTTAAGGTCCTACCCTTTTGAAGCTGCTACTGTTCCTAGACTTCCCTTTCGAGAATCTAAAAAATAAAATTATGGGCTGTCGTGACTATTGAACAGAACCTCACACAACAACCACGTACCATCTTAAAGTAACTTATCCAAACCACTTTAATTTTCGACCCACTATGGGCTTACTGAGTGCAGTGTAAGAAGTGTTAGACGCCTACCATTATTGCTGGCTGCATGCAACAAATTTGTAGAAAAAAATTATCGAGTGTACATAAATGATTTGATATAATTCCGTAATCAAATAATTATTGTACTTAGTCCCTGGTTTGGACGTAGTTCTTGAATGATTCTCAATTAAAGAAAGAAATTAGGAAAAGATATCAGAAATTTACTCGATTAGAGAGTGCATACATAATAAAAAAATGGATGTGCATATTCGACTGTTGGTTTAAAAATCATTACAGAATTTATAGAAATTACGGGCATACATATACATATGTACGTCCCATTTTGTTCCCAAACATGGTGTTTCGCAGTTTTACTCGCACCTTGCTCCAATGTTGGACATCATAGAACAATGCTTGTTATGTTATCCTTTTGTAATCTATATATAAATTCAGTGACTACTGGCATATAGTTTTCAAGTGTTTACTTTTCTATTTATTTCAAATAAAAGTTCCCTTCAATATTCCTTATCTACCTACGTAATAGCAAACAAAATAGAAGACTTCTGAAAGTCGTAGAGATAACAAATCACAGAAGTGTTGCTTGAGATCAATTCGTTATTTGAGTGTAGTGTTAATTAAGATAGGAAAACTTACAGTATTAGAACTGGAGTTAACAACAAATAACACTGTGGGACTCCTGGAAGTAATGCTGGTTTTCTCATGCTCAGTTTTACATTTGGGGCTTAAGTTTCGTTTAAAGGAGTCAAAGGCTTAAGCTATGCATCGCTCATTTCTAAGCATAACTTTAAGACGAAGAATGAAATACAGCATTAGTGAAGTTGAAAAATTCATGAATTAAAAAAAGCTCCAAACAGCATGAATTACGGCAAACCCCCAGCGGGTTAGGGGGGAAGAATATACCCGCGGTAGGTATGCCTGTCGTAAGAGGCAACTAAAATACCAGATTCAAGGAGTTGTGTAGCGCAACCTTTTCAGGTTGCCAGCGCAACATTTAGCTTATCCAAACCCATTTGTCAACCTCACCTATCCGTGGCGAATCCTGTTTCACTAACAGAGGAGGCTCTGGCGACCCCAAGCTCCTCAGGGAACTTGGGGGGTGGGGAGAGAGGGATGGCCTGATGGTTTAATGTGGCCATAATGGTGCTGTGTTACCGGAGCGTACCGAATCTGTTTCCGGCAAAGAACCATCTTATCGATAACGCTCCCCAAAACCTTCGGGGAGTAACCTTATCGCTACAACAACAACAACAAACCCCAGCGGGTTATGGGGTTTATACCCATAATACCAAAATGATTCAATGGATTGTGTAGCGCGCCGTTTCAAGGGGTTGCAGGCTCACTTTAGGGCTTCTCCAACCCAATTGTCAACCTCACCTACCCGTGGCAAATACTGTTTTTTTTTAGCTGCCGAGGCTCATAGAACTAGGGGTGGGGCCGAGATAGCATAGAGGGTTCAACGTGGTCATGCTTATTACCGGAACTACCGGATCTTAATTCGACTAAGGACCTTCAACGTCGATAACACTCCCCAAAACTTTCGGGGAGTGTCCTTATCGCTACAACAGCAATAACAACATTAAATCTATAAGAGAAATAGCAACAATCCCCAGGCCTTTCAACATTACTCTTTCTTGTACCTCTGTGTAACCAATTCTATTATTTGTAGGTGGAATTGTGCTCACCGCATCTCATAAACCCTGGTGGTCCCGAAAATGATTTCGGTATCAAATTCAATTGCG